>JACGWG010000081.1:0-83611 GCA_023678865.1 Polistes exclamans | reverse complement strand
ATTGAAACAGTTTTGTTGAGGCTTTTAAATAGTAACGACCAAACCAAAGAAGTTTTAGATGTATTGTGTTGTAGAATATTATAAAAAGAAATGTACGTTAAAATTAAATAAAAAAGACGCTGAATTTTGATGATTAAGGTAATATTTAATAAATTATATTGTATAAAACACATGTATCGTAATGAAAAATGTAAAAAATAAATTTTCTAGTTGCTGAAAAAGTCCCAATAAAGGGACGAAACGTCGAACATAATCAAATTAAGTTCTACTTCTTTTCATGTCCACATTCCTTACGAAATTTATCATTAAAAATTATAGATTTTTTTCTTTTCTTTGACTGCAGTTGTTAAAGAGTAAATGATATTTGCTAGATTTTATTGGACATAACACTTTTTATTTGTTAGTATACGCTTTAAAGCTTGAAAGAAAACGTTTTATAGCTTTTGTTACATAGCACTTTATTAAAAATTTTATAGTTTCTAACAACGGTTTAATATAGAAAGTAGCGAAAATCTCTTTCTAAATATAATAAACCCTTTTTAGCGACAATAGAAATGTGCTATTAGAAAAAAAACAGAATAAATGTCAGGTTTACTAAAATCAAGTTTCGTTGAAAAAAATTAAATTTATTACGTAAAGTAACCAAAAAAAGTATAATTAAATGATTTTTTTCTTTTTCTTAAACTGCAGATGTTAAAATATAAATGTTTTTTGCTGGATTTTATAGGACCTAACACTTTTTATTTGTAATTATACGCTTTAAAACTTAAAAGAAAACGTTTTATAGCTTTTGTTATATAGCAATTTCTTTAGATATCTGATAGTTTTAAACTATTATTTAATCCAGAAAGCAGCGAAAATTTTTCTTAAATATATTGACAAATTTTTTGCAGCGGTAAAAATTTTTTATTAGAAACAAAACAGAATGGATGTCAGGTTGACTACAATCGAGTGTTTTTGAAAGAGAATTGACTTACACACGTAAGTTAACCCAGAAAAGTCGTAATTAAATGATTTAATTTCTTTTCTTGAACTGCAGTGGTAAAAATGAAGATGTTATTTATTGGATTTTATTAGACATAAAACTTTTTATTTGTTAGTATACGCTTTAAAACTTGAAAGAAAACGTTTTATATCTTCTGTTTATTAGCAAATTTATTGAAAATTTATTGTTAACAACTACAAATTACTTCACACAGTAGCGTTAATTTCTTTTAAATATTTTTAAAAATGTTTAGCAAAGGTAAAAATGTGCTATTAGAAACTAAACAGAATAGATGTTAGGTTAACTATATTTGAGTATTTTCGAAAACAATTAAATTCTACACGTGAGGTAACCAAAAAAAGTTTTAATAAAATGATATTTTTTTTTTTTACTGCAGTTGTTAAAATATAAATGATATTTGCTAGATTTTATTGGACATAACACTTTTTATTTGTTTGTATACGATTTATAACTTCAAAGAAATCATTTTAGAGCATTTATTATTTTGCACTTTTTTAGAAATTTTATAGCTTTTATCCTCGGTTTAATACAGAAGGTAGGGAAAATTTCATTCTACATACATTAAAAATTCTTAGCGTCGGTAAAATGTACTATTAGAAACAATACAGAATGGATGTCAGGTTTACTACAATAGAGTTTCGTCAAAAATAAATTGAGATCTACAAGTAACGTAACCAAAAAAAGGTGTTCAAAAATGATTTTTTTTCTTTTCTTTTACTGCATTAGTTGAGATGAATAATGATATTTGCTGGATTCTATTGGACATAACACTATTTATTTTTTAAAATACGATTTAAAACTTTAAAGAATACATTTCATATCTTTTGTTAAAAAGCAGAATTATTGAAATTTTATAGTTTTAAAAAACGATTAATTTCACAAATTAGCAAAAACTTCTTTAAAATAAATTAAAAAGTTTTTAGAAAGGCAAAAAATGTGCAATTAGAAACTAAACAGAATAGATTTTAGATTTACTAAAATTGAATTTCGTTGAAAAAAAATTTAATTCTACACGTGAAGTACTCAAATAAATATTTATAAAAATGATTTTTTCTCTTTTTTTGCACTGCAGTTTTAAAATGTAAATGATATTTGCTAGATTTTATTAGACATAACACTATTTATTTTTTAGTATACGCTTTAAAGCTTAAAATAAAATGCTTTATATCTTTTGGTAATTAGCAGTTTTATTGAAATTTTATAGTTTTAAACAACGATTAATTTCACAAAGTAGCAAAAACTTCTTTAAAATATATTAAAAAGTTTGTAGCGAAGCTAAAAATTGGCAATTAGAAACCAAACAGAATGGATGTTAGATTTACTAAAATCGAATTTCGCTGAAAAAAAATTGAATTCTACACGTAAAGTACTCGAATATATATTTATTAAAATGATTTTTTATTTTTTTTTGCACTGCAGTTTTGAAATGTATATGATATTTGCTAGATTTTATTGGACTTGACACTTTTTATTTGTAAGTATACGCTTTAAAGCTTTAAAGAAAACGTTTTATAACTTTTGTTATATAAAAGTTTTTTAGAAATTTTATAGTTTTTAACTACGATATAATTCAGATAGTAACAAAAATTTCTTTTCAATATATTTAAACATTTCTTGCGACGGTAAATATGTGCTATTAGAAACAAAACAGAATAATTGTCTAGTTTACTACAATTGAGGTTCGTCAAAAAAAGGATTGAATTCTACACTTGAAGGAACCAAAAAAAATTGTAATAAAATGATTGTTTCTCTTTTCTTGGACAGCAGTTGTTGAAATGTAAATGATATTTGCTAGATTATATTAGACCTAACACTTTTTATTTGCTAGTATACGCTTTAAAACTTGAAAGAAAACGTTTTATAGCTTTTGTTATATAGCATTTCTTTAGATATCTGACAGTTTTTAACTAATATTTTATCTAGAAAGCAGCTCAAATTTTTCTTACCTATATTGAAAAATTTTTAGCGAGGGTAAAATGTTCTATTAGAAACTCGACAGAATGGAAGACAGATTGACTACAATCGAGATTTGCTAGATTTTATTGGAAATAGGAATTTTTATTTGTTAGAATACGCTTTAAAACATGGAAGAAAACGTTTTATAGCTTTCGTTATATAGCACTTATATAGAAATTTTATAGTTTTTAACTACGATTTAATACAGAAATTAGCAAAAATTTCATTCTAAATATATTAAAACATTCTTAGCGATTGTATAAATGTGCTATTAGAAACAAAACAGAATGGATGTCAAGTTGACTACAATCGAGTTTCATTGAAAAAGAATTGAATTCTACGCGAAATGTAACCAAAAAAAGATTTAATAAAATAATTTTCTCTTTTTTTTTTGACTGCAGTAGTCCAAATATAAACGATATTTGCCAAATTTTTTTTGGACCTAACACTTTTTATTTGTAAGTATACGCTTAAAAGCGTGAAAAACAACGTTTCATAGCTTCTGTTAAAAAGCATTTTTTTTGAATTTTTATAATTTTTAAACTACGATTAAATCCAGATAGTAGCAAAAATTTGTTTTTAAATAAAATAAAAATTTTGTAGCGAAAGTAAAAATGTGCTATTAGTAACTAAACAGAATAGTTGTTCGGTTTAAAACTATCGAATTTTGTTAAAAAATATTTTAACCCTTCTTTTCATGATGATGGAAATTTCAATCATAATATTTAGTCAACAAAAAAACATACTTAAAACTCTTGTACTGTATATTTGTTGTTGCTGGCAACTTTTTAAGGTAGTAGTCTGGTAACTTATGCCTATTTTCATGACTTTTTTGGAGGGTGGTTTTTTATAGGAAAATGAAAATGAATTATCTTGAATATTTAGAGTGTTTTTATTTAAATATTGAAAATATAAAAAAAAATTTATTTGAAAAAATTTAATAGTTTATAACTATTATTATTGTCACTCGAAGTTGGAACCTCAAAAAAAATGCACATGGGTGGCCCGGGTGATTTTGGCTCTTGATGTCATCTGAAATCAAATATTCTTGATTATTCTTAATCTATAGACATCTCATTCTGGTCGGATCTACCGAAGTTAAATTTCAAGCGTAAATCACAATATGGCGGACTTTGAAAAAAAAAGTCCTTTTACTTTAGCAAAGAAAGGGTTGTAAAATAAAAAGTTAGGGGTGGAAAAAATTCTCTACGTGTGCTAGAGTAACTATACGTGTGTAGAACAGCCTGTTAAAATTTGAAAGCAATCGGTTCAGTAGAAAAAAAGTTAGGACCCGGGCCGACCAGAAAAACAATGTTTTGAGAAAAACGCGTTTAAAGTTTAACAACAAATTTTCCTAAGTAAACTTATACTTACGTCAATCGTCGATGCCTGGAGCGTATAATATGCCTTCATCCTCTTCATAGGCATCATTCTCTGCAACTTTGTCCGCTCTTCGACTCTTTCGGGCTTCTTTCGATGACATTGCTGTGGCATTTTCCGCTTTTGCAATCCGAGATTTATTGTAGGATTTTGCAAACGCGACAGCGCACGGGCCGAGCGTAACGTCCATGACTTCCAATATTTTTAGTACTGGGAAAAATCCTTTGTTAAATATACATGCTGCAGTGAATGCAGCAATTTCTAAAGTTTTTTTGCCTACAAAAATATGTTTTGGTGCAAAACTCCAAACACAATGATTAAAAGCCTCGTTATTATTCTGTGTGTTTCTTCCTAAACATCTTTCCAAAAGATCATCTGATGACAGATCTTCGTAAATTGGTTCCAAAAGATTTGCAGTGTCAAACACAACACTTCTAAATAATAACACAACAGAACACTTTACACTTTCTAAAGCACTGAATACTAAAGTAAAACTTAAAAGAGCGTAAGTTGAGCTCTCATCAATGGCTACTTCAATATCTTCTTCAATTTTTAATTTTTCAGCAGACTTGCTGACACATGTTACATCTTTTTCAGCAGTGTATCTATTACCGTGAAATTTTCGCTTGATGCCTGGATCTCCAGGACTTTTCGTACCACGCTTTTTTCCTTTCCTATCCATCTTAGATGCTTACGTGTCAACGCACGATCAAATACTAACGAGTACTGTGAATTTTGAGTTGAATATACTTTAAAGTAACGATATATTATATAAATATATATATATAATAGAATAACAGAGTCAACCCAGGTATAAAAATGCGCGCAAACAAAAGAAGGGTCCAAGCGGTTGCAGCTGTTGGTCAACTTGAAAGGTTGGACTCCGAGGCGCTCTAGGAAACTCGTTATAACTCCCGAAATATTTCTAATTTCTGTCTGAAAGTTTCACAGTATATTCTCAAGACATTGCACTTTCAAATTAAGCAAAAAAAAAATTTTCGATTTTTTGAACTCAAGTTACCAGACTACTACCTTAAGCGATTATTGCGTACAACAAAACGCAGTTGTCAAAAAACAGCACTAGGATTTTTTAAAATGTTTTTCCTTTAATCTAGAGCATTATTTACATCACCCTGATTTATTTTAAAAAAAAAGAAAAAATCATGCATGAAGGGTTAATTCTATACGTGTAGTAACTAAAAAAAGTTGTAATAATATGATTTTTTCTCTTTTCATCGACTGCATTTGTTAAATATAAATGTTATTTTTTAGATTTTATTAGACCTTAAACTTTTTATTTGCTAGTATACCCTTTAAAACTTGAAAGAAAACGTTGTATAGATTTTCTTATATAGCTTTTGTATAGTTATCTGATAGTTTTTAAATATAATCCAATCCAGAAAGCAGCGAAAATTTCTCTTAAATATACGGAATTATTTTTAGCGACGGTAAAAGTGTTCTATTAGAAACTAAACCGAATAGATGTCAGGTTAAATGCAATCAAGTTTAATCGAAAGAAAAATAAAGTCTACACGTAAAGTCACCATAAAAAAATGTAATAAAATGATTATTTCTCTTTTCTTGGACTGCAGTTGTGGAAATGTAAATGATATTGGCTAGACATTATTGGAAAAAACACTTTTTATTTGTTAGTATACGCTTTAAAACTTGAAAGCAATCGTTTTATAGCTTCTGTTAAATAGCACTTTTTTAGATTTTTTTTCATTTTTTTACTTCGATTTAATCCAGAAAGTAGCGAAATTTCTTTCTAAATATATTAAAACATTCTTAGCGACGGTAAAAATGTGCTACTAGATACAAAACAGAATAGATGTCAAGTTGACAACAATCAAGTTTCATTGAAAAAGTATTGAATTCTACGCGTAAGGAACCACAAAAAAATTGTAATAAAATTTTTTTTTTCCTTTTTTTTTGGTGCAGTAGTATACATATAAATGATATTTACTAAATTTTTTTGTAATTAACACTTTTTATTTGTAAGTATACGCTATAAAAATTAAAAGAAAACGTTTTATAGCTTCTGGTAAATAGAATTTTTTTAAATTTTTTATAATTTTAAACTACGATTTAATCCAGAAAGCAGTGAAAATTTTTTTTTTAATTATATTAAAAATTTTTTAGCAAAGCTAAAAATGTGCTACTAAAAACTAACCAGAATAGATGTTTTGTTAGCTACTATCGATTTTTTTAAAAAATAATAGAATTCTAAACGTGAAGTAACAAAAAAAAGTTGTAATAATATGATTTTTTCTCTTTTCTTGGACTGCAGTTGTAGAAATGTAAATGATATTTCCTAGACATTATTGGACAAAAAACATTTTACTTGTGAGTATACGCTTTAAAACTTGAAAGCAAACGTTTTATAGTCTTAGTTATATAGCACTTTTTTATAAATTTTAAAGTTTTTAACTACGATTTAATCCACAAAGTAGCGATAATTGCTTTTAAATAAGAATAAAAATTTTTAGCGACGTAAAAAATGTGCTATTAAAACCTAAAAAGGATGGATGTCCAGTTGACTACAATGGAGTTTTGTCGAAAAAAATCTGAAATCTTCCCGTAAAGTAATTTAAAAAAGTAGTAATAAAATGAGTTTTTTTCTTTTTTTGGACTATAGTGATTGAAATATAAGTAATATTTGCAAGATTTTATTGGACCTATCACTTTTATTTGTAAATATACGCTTTAAAACTTAAAAGGAAACGTTTTATAGCTTTTTTCATATTACACTTCTTTAGAAATTTTATAGTTTTTAACTACTGGGTAATCAAGAAAGCATCGAAAATTTCTCTTAAATATATTTAAAAAATTTTTAGAGACAATAATAATTTGCTATTAGAAACTAAAAAGAATAGATATCAGGTTGACTACAATCGAGTTTCGTCGAAAAAGAATTAAATTCTACACGTTAAGTAACCAAAACAAGTTGTAATAAAATGATTTTTTTTCTTTCTTTAGACTGCAGTTGTTAAAATGTAAATGATATTAGCTAGATTTTATTAGAAATAAGACTTTTTATTTGTTAGAATACGCAACAAAACGTGAAAGAAAACGTTTTATAGCTTTTGCTATATAGCACTTCTTTTGAAATTTTATAGTTTTTAACTAAAATTTTATACAGAAAGCAGCCAAAGTTTTTTAACTTATTAAAAATTTGTAGCGACGGTAAAAATGTGCTACTAGAAACTCAACAGAAGAGATGTAAGGTTAACTAAAACCAAATTTTGTCAAAAAAGAATTTAAATCTGCACGTTAGGTAGAGAAAAAAAGTTTTAATAAAATGATTTTTTCTCTTTCTTTAGACTTAAGTTGTTGAAATATAATAAATATTTGCTAAATTTTTATCGGACTTAACACTTTTTATTAGTAATTATACGTTTCAAAACTTTAAAGAAAAAATTTTATAGCTTTTGTTATATAGCAATTTTTCAGAAATTTCTTACTTTTTAACTTCGAGTCAATTTAAAAAGTAGCAAAAATTGCTTTTATAATATATTAAAATTGTTTTAGTGACGGTAAAAATGGGCTTTTAGAAACTAAACAGAATGCATGTCAGGTTTACTGCAATCGAGTTTCGTTAAAAAAGAAATAAATTCTTCACTTAGATTAACAGAAAAGGGTTGTAATAAAATAATGTTTTCTCTATTTTCCGACTGAAGTTGTCAAAATATAAATAATGTTTGCCTAATTTTTTCGGACCTAAAACTTTTTATTAAAAAATATACGCTTGAAATCTTGAAAGAAAACGTTTTTAAATTTTTTTTATATAGCACTTCTTTAAAAATCTGATAGGTTTTAACTATTATTTAATTCAGAAAGCAGCGCAATTTTTTCTTAACACGTTCCGTCCCGCGTAACCCGTACTTGGGTGACCGGCATGTTTCCGTGGGGCCCGCGTAACCCCTATGTGGGTTACGCTTTTCTTGTTTAAGTTAAATTCAAGTTTTGTTGGATTTTGGAAACAAATTTATTGGAACAAGTTCTGAAAAATAAATATAGAATATACAACAAAAAAATTTTAAAAATACACAAATAAAACTCTATTTATTATTAATTTATATAGGGTTAAATATTACATTATACTATGTCGTATAATATTCGTTGAAACAGTCCAAGCACATTTGTGGCGATTTTGGCCAATTCAAACAATAATTTGTAGTTTCTTTAAAGTTTTCTTTTGCTTTATGGATTCCTACGTTTTTCCTCTTTTTTTGGTAACACAGTACAAACATCTTTCTTACAAGCTTGCCCTGCTGATTCTTGCGAATCTCCAAGAAGTGAGACAGATTCCTTCTTCCGTGTCTATTAGTGTTGGGCACAGTATTTTTTAAAGACAACTATTTTTTGACAAAAAATTTACAAGATTTTCTTATTTGTATTTTTTTTGTGTAGCTCTCTGATACACTATATGTGTGTTTACGATCGTTGTCCCTAAAAGTAAATATATTGCCCATTTGCGATGCTTTTTGATGGTTTTTGGTATGATTGTTGCATATGACAACTTTTGGTAGCTTCAGTCAAAGCCACTTTTACCAATCTTGTACTCTATTATCGCCAAAATATTAATTTTCGAAGGACAACTGCGATTTTTAGAATCAGAACTTTGAGTCATGATGAAAGGATGTTTTGTGGATATGCGGTAAGCGTTTAAAAATTTAAAATAAACTTACATATAAGATTATTTCGGAACAAAACAATTTATAAATTTCATAGGTCGATAGTAATTTATATAAAGATAATCGACAATGCACAGACCTACTAGAGTTACATTGTTTATATTCTCGCATATCTCTCCGCTATCGTTCTAGCGCGCCGACAGTAAAACTTGGGCCCGCAGGAAACTCAACGAAATCACGCTTGGTACGGAACGTGTTAAATATATTATAAAATTTTTAGCGACGGAAACATGTGCTATTAAAAACAAAAAAGAATAAATTTTTGGTTGACTACAATTGAATTTTGTCGAAAAAGAATTGAATTCTAAACGTTAAGTAACCAAAACAAGTTGTAATAAAATGATTTTTATTCTTTTTTTTGTCTGCAGCAGTCGAAATATAAATGATGTTTTCTAAATATTTTCGGCCCTTAAACTTTTTTTTTGTAAAAATACGCCTAAAGCTTTAAAGAAAACGTTTCATAGCTTTAAAAAAATATTACTTTTTTAGAAATTTTATAGCTTTAAACTACGATTTAATCTAGAAAGCAGCAAAAATTTCTTTCTAAAGATATTAAAAAATTTTTAGCGACAGTAAAAATGTGCTACTAGAAACAAAACAGAATGGATGCCAAGTTGACTACAATCGAGTTTCATTGAAAAAGAATTGAATTCTACGCGAAATGTAACCACAAAAAGTTGTAATAAAATGATTTTTTCCCTTTTTTTTGACTGCAGTAGTCTAAATATAAATGATATTTGCCAAATATTTTCGAACCTATCACTTTTTATTTGTAAGTATACGCCTAAAAGCTTGAAAGAAAATTTTTCATAGCTTCTCTTAAAAAGCACTTTTTTTGAATTTTTATAGTTTTTAAACTACGAATAAATCCAGAGAGTAGCGAAAATTTGTTTTTAAATAAATTAAAAATTTTTTAGCAAAAGTAAAAATGTGCTATTATTAACTAAACAGAATAGTTGTTTGGTTTAAAACTATCGAATATTGTTGAAAAATAATTTAATTCTATACGTGAAGTAACCAAAAAAAGTTGTAATAATATGATTTTTTCTCTTTTTATCGACTGCATTTTTTAAATATAAATGTTATTTTTTAGATTATATTAGACATAAAACTTTTTATTTGCTAGTATACCCTTTAAAACTTAAAAAAAAACGTTATATAGATTTACTTTTACAGCTTTTGTGTAGTTATCTGATAGTTTTTAAATATAATTCAATCCAGAAAGCAGCGAGAATTTCTCCAAAATATACGGAATAATTTTTAGCGACGGTAAAAATGTGCTATTAGAAACTAAACAAAATATATGTCAGGTTGAATGCAATCAAGTTTAATCGAAAGAGAAATGAAGTGTACACGTAAAGTCACCAAAAAAAGTTGTAATAAAATCATATTTCCCTTTTTTGGGACTGCAATTTTTAAAATTTAAATGTTAATTGTTAGATTTTTATAGACATAACACTTTTTATTTGTTAGTTTACGCTTTAAAACTTGAAAGAAAACGTTTTATAACTTCAGTTTTATAGCACTTTTTTAGATTTTTTATAATTTTTTTACTTTGATTTAATCAAAAATGTAGCGAAAATTTCTTTCTTAATATATTAAAACATTTTTAGCGACGGTGAAAATGTGCTACTAGAAACAAAACACAATGGATGTCAGATTTACTACAATCGAGTTTTATTGAAAAAGAATTGAACTCTTCTCGTATAGTAAAAAAAAATAGTTTCAAAAAATTATATTTTCTTTTCTTAAACTGCAGTTTTTAAATTATACATGTTATTTGCTAGATTTTTTGGACATAACACTTTTCATTTGTTTGTATACGCTTTAACCCTTTCGCTACTACGGGCGACTATAGTCGCTCGCCATGTAAGGCCGCTGAGATACTACGGGCGACAATAGTTGCTCTCCATGTGATGCCGCTGAGATACTACGAGCAACTTTAGTTGTGCCTGCTAAAGATGTCGCGTAATTGTATATATGATAAGCGCCTACGGTAGTATCTCACTCTGGACATGCCGCGCGAGACTTTCGTTCTGCATTTTTTGTTATTGACTCTGTTTTAAATCAAGTTTTTTCACCGAAAGCACTATCCAAGAACGCAGGTTACAATAAAGCGTTGATGCGACAGCTGCGATCGGTGGCGTGAACTCTGCACTGTTTCGGTGTTGCGCGTAGTACTACGGAAGTACTTTGGCGGTGATCCGCATTGTAGCGAAAGGGTAAAAACTTTAAAGAAAACGTTTTATAGCTTTTGTTATAAAGCTCTATTTTAGATATTTTATAGTTTTTAACTACAATTTAGTCCAGAAACTAGCGAAAATTTCTTTCTAAATATATATTAAAACATTCCTAGCGACGGTAAAAATGTGCTACTAAAAACAAAACAGAATAGATGTCAGGTTGACTGCAATCGATTTTTATTAAAAAAAAATTGAATTGTACGCGTAAAGTAACGAAAAAAGTTGTAATAAAATTATTTTTTCTTTTTATTTTGACTGCAGTAGTTCACATATAAATGATGTAAACCAAATTTTTTCCAACCTCACACTTTATATTTTTTAGTATACGCTTAAAAACTTGAAAGAAAACGTTTTATAGCTTAAGTTTTATAGCACTTTTTTAGATTTTTTATAATTTTTTTACTTCGATTTAATCAAAAATGTAGCAAAAATTTCTTTCTAAATATATATTAAAACATTTTTGGCGACGGTAAAAATGTGCTTCTAGTAAAAAAGCACAATGTATGTCAGATTTACATCAAACGAGTTTTATTGAAAAAGAATTGAATTCTTAACGTAAAGTAAAAAAAAAATAAAAAAATGATATTTCCTTTTTCTTAAACTGCAGTATTTAAAATATAAATGTCATTTGCTAGATTTTTTTGAGATAAAATTTTTCATTTGTTAGTATACGCTTTAACCCTTTCGCTACTACGGGCGACTATAGTCGCTCGCCATGGGAGGCCGCTAAAATACTACGGGCGACTATAGTTGCTCTCTATGTTATGCCGCTGAGATACTACGAGCGACTATAGTTGTTCCCGCTAAGGATGTCGCGTAATTGTATATATGATAAGCGCCTACGGTAGTATCTCACTCTAGGCATGCTGCGCGAGTCGTTCGTTCTTTATTATTTTTTATTTACTTTGTTTTGAATCAAGTTTTTTTATCGAGAGCACTTGCTAAGAACGCGGGTTACAATAAAGCGTTGATGCGACCGCTGCGATCGCTTGCGCGAACCGTAAACTGTTTCGGTGTTCCGCGTCGTCCTACGGGAGTACCGCGGCGGAGATCTGCTCCGTAGCGAAAGAGTTAAAACTTAAAAGAAAACGTTTTATTGCTTTTGTTATAAAGCTCTTTTTTAGATATTTTATAACTTTTCAACTACGATTTAATCCAGAATGTAGCTAAAATTACTTATAAACCAGGAACTACAAATGCTAACGCTGACGCTATGTCACGAAATCCAACGGAAACTAAAAAAGTATTTCCTATAAACACATACGATTCGGATGAGAGTATTGTTCACTTTTAAACTAGGAACACAATGACAGATAACAAGGACAGTGACCCCGACGTAACAGCTGACGGAACGGGTGACCTCGACAACGCGTCATGGTTAGCAACACCAACACTTAAAGACGAAAATACAGACGTTGAAAGCTCTAGTGACTATGAACGACTATACTCCCCACGTGCACGATCAAATATAAACAATAATATAATAAAGATAACAGAAAATGTAGGAGTCCCACGAGACTCTCTACAATTAGGACATGACAATATTGTAATATTCACCGATTGAAACAGTACACCATGCGATACTGGTGCTAAACTATTAGAACAAACAAAACTTATTCCGCATGTAAAAGATTTACCTTTAGCTCGTGTCAAGGTAACCGCCATGGGGAAAAATAAATTAATAATTATCCCTATAAAGAAAAACATTGCAAACAGCACAAAATTAGAAACGATATACGAGGCAATTGGTTCCTTGCTCTCAGTAGTACGATAGCTTAACTTAAAATCTGTTAGCATCGCCAAGACACAATGCTTGAACGGCATGTTATGGCCTCGGATTACAAAAAAATTATGTAACACGTTTGAATCAGAAAATGGCTGCATTTCTATCTGTTTAAACCAAATCTTAGTTCCTAAGTTAGAACTGCGGGAGGAAATCCTTGCCGAATGCCACTCCTTGCCTATTGGTGGGCACAAGGGCGTTACCAAAACGTATAATAAAACTCGACATAAATATTATTAGCTAAATTAGAAAAGGGAGATTAGTGATTTTATTAAAAATTGTACAAGTTGTCAGTTAAAGAAGTTAGTAAGAGTAAAGTCCAAGGAGCCAATGATACTTACTGATACACCAGGAGCGGCATTCGACAAGATATCCATGGACATGGTCCGGCCACTCAATGAAACGAAATCAGGAAATAGATATATTCTTACAGTACAGGACGCACTTACTAAATATTTTATTGCCACACCAATAAAAACAACTACGTCCATGGATATTGCTGAAGGATTTTTCTATAATGTTTGCAATGTTTTCGGGGCATCACGGTCAATATTGACTTACCAGGAAACAAACTTTACTAGTTCACTTTTAAAGGCAATAGCCAAACAATATAATCTTAAACAAATAAGAACAACGGCATTCCATCCACAGTCAAATGGATCTTTAGAGAGATCTCATATTGTAATTATAAAATATTTAAAACACTATATAAATAAAAAGGGCAAGTTGGATAAATAGTTAACACACGCTATGTACGCATATAACACCAGTACGCACGAGGAGGCCAGGTTTACCCCTAATGAATTGATACTTGCAAAACAAGCTAATGTACCTTCTGCAGAGGTACATACTAATGTAGCTTTAGAAAACACATATTTAGAATATTATTAAGATTTGGTTAATAAGATTAAAAAGTCTCAGAACATAGCAAGACGGAACCTGGTAGGAGCAAAAATCAGATCAAAATTTTATTACGATCGAAGTTTTTGGAGTAAGAACCTAAAAGCTGGCTAATACATATATCTTTTAAAGGAACTAACGACAAAACATGGCAGTCAATACACTGGCCCCTACTAGATTCTAGAACTGCTACCTAATAACAATATTAAGATTTACTATAAGAATAAAAGTAAAATCGTTCACAAAGATAAGGTCAAAATTTCTAAAGACAAATAAGATAAATATCTTTTAGTTGCGTATGAAAATGAAGACGATACTGGGTTTCCTAGTTATTTACTACATCACCGTCGAATCCGCATAACTTGGCTACGATTGCGGAGGCACAGTGGCAAACATCACCAATGTCTCACTACTGGAGGCGGGAGAGTTCGACCTTCCCAACACAACTGTCAACAAAACGAAGACGTACGTGCAACTGCTACAATTAATAGACTACGATAATACAATGGTGTTTCAATGCAAAGTAGAAATTGACAGAACAATATATTATTGCAGGATAAGTTCGCACATCTCAGCTCCGCATAATGGTCGACGCGTGTACTTGGTTGAAATCTCAAGCGAAGTTTGTAGTTCAATTATCAAAATAGGAACACTTTCATTAAATTCTTTCACCCAAATAAGTGGTCTTCAAATTAGTAGAACTGACTTTCGGAGTGTAACACTGTCAGGCTCAATCGGCATCGATGGCAGGTGCCAGGGGACGCAATATTCCGACGCTGACGGAACGTGGGAAAGTGTGGTGGTTCAGGCGGTAGAACGTACAAATATAAGAACTTATACGAGAATAGTTAAAATAAAAGATATTTCTATATCATTAAGAGGACACCTACAATGTTCCTTTTCGGAGGAGACTTGCTTCACCGACGAAAATAGGAATGCTTTCTGGACCGTCATTCCAAGATCTACATGCTATTTTGAAAGGTATTCTTCGCTATACAAGGGAGAATCGGTGCGAATGACTGCACTCAACAGCGATTTACACATTTACGCAGTGACTGAGGGCGAGACAACATTCGCGGTAATGGGATAACAGGAGGAAAACTTATGCGGATACAAACCTATAAAAACCAAACATCCAAAATTATTCATCCTGGAAACTGGACGAGATAAGACATTTACAATAAGTACAAAACTATCAACCAACAATATGGATTTATTTACTTATGTAAATTCTAAATTTGATTATGTAGAAAAACACTATCAAAATCAACTGGAAAACTTATATAATAATGTCTTACAACAATGATGCAAACTAAAGAAGAAAGTTATCAAGAACGCACTTGCACTGGCAGTGATGCTCCCTAACGTTTTTGCTGTAACAATCATGAAGAGTTTAGGATACATAATGGTCATTGGTTGAGAAGTTGCGCACATTATCAAATGCACTTCTGTTCCAGTCAAAATTAGACACACTGATAGTTGCTTCCGGTGACATACCAAAATACGAGTATGTTTCGGAAACCTAAATCTAGGATTTTGGTAGGCAGAGGCACGCAGAAGCCCTGCAATACTTCGTCGAAGGCGTCTGGTACCAATTACTACCAAACCAACGTACGTTAAGGAACCACACATCTTGAAACCACAAACTACTTCCAATTGGAAGTACACCGATGCGGGCTCCCTCGCAACAAGCGGTATTTATTCCCAGGCGGACCTGGAAAATCTACGGGACCATGTCATGTTTCCAATAGAACAACCATCAATAATGAACTATATCGCAAGAGAAGCTGCCGGACAGAAAATAAATTCAGAAACATTAAATTTTGTGAATCATGTGAGTGAAGGTAAGATGCAAAAACTAACTAAAAAGGTTACTACACGTATGTGGAATAGACTATTAAAGATAGGGAATGTCAGTGCAGCAATATAAGGAATAGTTTTTATTTTGAAACTATAAATGCTGGTAATTTAGTCGATTTTGCGTGGTTATGCTTTGCATACGGTGTATGGGTGGAGCATGCACCTTTTCGGCGCTATTTGGGGATCAATAACGAACCTATTATTACATCTGAAAAGCAGAAATGAGCGTCAAGATACACCAAAAGAAGTAAAAAAAATAGAATGAAGGGAAATCGTATCAGAACGGCCGGAAGTTCAAATCACAAATGACTCGCAACCTCAAAATTCGGGTAAGCATGTACGTTTTATTTTAAAAAACGATCTTTTCAATGATTTTGATCTTTTTCGAAGCACTACAAAATAGTTTTCTTGATTGCTTCTTCTTTAAGGGGGGAGGTGTCACGTCCTAGTGACGATTTGGTATACAAAACGTACTACCTAATGGTTGTGATTTGTCCTCCCGTCATATTTACAAAAATTTTAAAATTTGGTTACTTACATATTTCTATTTGCATTAGCGCATGGTTGCGATACGACTACTAAAATAATTTACCGTTGTATACCATATAACCGTAAAGTAATTATTGTTGTATTCACTGTAAATTCTATTGGTATTATACACTCTTATGAACGACCATCGATAATTATTAATTTGGACAACATACGGTAATAATAAAACATGTGTCGATTGTCGTTCATAAGGAAACCTGCCTTACCGACAACTGAAGTCGGTAAACGATCTTTTGGTAGGTGGAACTCGGTATTACCGACTTCGTGCTCCTACATTACCAACACTTATTATTCAACATTTGGTTAATGTAACATTAATACTATTAACATTAATTACATTTAGCACTTGTCTTTATTTAGATGATTGCTGCAAATAAAGTTATTATAAATCTTATTTCTTCTTTTTTCAAGGATAAACCTGGACAACTATTAATAGTTAATAAAACAAATAGTTAATAAAACTACAAATATACTACTTGCTTATTATCCGTAAATAACATTTATGCAAAAAGATAGTTTTAGCTTGCACATAAAATTCCGCAGTCGTGATAAAGGCACACGTGCAATGAAAGGAAATCGGTCAGCTAAAGTAATAGACGCACGTGCAGTTCCGAGAATCTCTGTCTGATAGTAACTTAACACCTTCCTCTCTTCGGAGAATTCACGCTTGATTGTAACCTATATCTCGTAAGCGTAACTTAGCACATATGTCTCTTCAGAGAATTAACGCTTGATTGTAACTAAATTTATTCGCACGTGCAAAACTAAGAAGCCAGCGCATTTCTTTCTCACGAGATGGTGATGGTTTGTAGTGGGGAAAACACTTAGCGCGAGTGGGGGTACCTCCCACTTGACCGTGCGGGACTCGACATGGGGAGCTTAGAAACTCCTCTCCAGTCGGTCCACCGAAAACTCTTATACGTATAACACATAAACTCTTCTCTTAAATATTTTGTACTTATACATTTTAACTGAAAGTTTCTCTTCTAATACGACCACTTCACTTATAAGGCAAGTCCTTTTCAAGATAAGTCTTCATTATACGTTATTCGGTTACTTAGAAGACAAACTTTTTCAATAATAGTTCTAAATTATTAACTGATAGGTAATAATTTACTCAATTTATAAATTTGTACAATTGTTATATTATAAGAGTTTGTTCTCTCATCTTTATAATACTTTATAATATTTTAGAATACTGCGCTTAGTTTACGTTGCTTTGTGACTATCTTTATAATACTACGTTCAGTCTACATTGTTCTGTGAAACGTCGTTTTCTTTTTTTTTTTTTTATATTGTGAACATAAATTTTGTAAACTCAGTTTATACTTTTGAATATCAACTATTGTTTAGAATATACTTTGTTTTACCTTATATCTTGTGTTGTGAATTTGGATTAAAACTCCGGTTGGCCAGAATCCAATGTAAATCACTGGCGGAATAAACATCTATCTATCATCTTTGACATCTGTCAAACAACGGCGGCACCCAGGTAAGTATTATATTCTACTTATTTTAGGATTAGGGCTCCTCTTGCCCAGATCCCGAATAAAGTCCGGCTCTACGAATTGACTCAAAACGGGGCACTTTTCCTAACCGAGTAAATTCTAATAAGATTGACCGGGAAAACAGAAGAATAGAATTTGTTTTTACTCTTTTTGAAACCCTCTTCCGGGACGTCACAGTAGATTACTTTTTTTTTAGTAGATAGAGGAATAAATAAATTTAAATCTTTTATTTAAATACAAAGAGATTTGATAGGCTTAATACTTTAATTTAAATAAAATGAAATTTAAAGAGTTGAGTACTGTCAGTAAAATATAAAGAGATTTGATAAGTTTAGTATTTTCATTTAAATAGAAAGAGATTTGATGAGTTCAGTACTTTCATTCAATTAGAAAAAGATATGTTAAGTTTAGTACTTTTATTTAAGTACAAAAAGAATTAATGAATTGTGTACTTATATTTAAATAAAAAGAGATTTTACAGATTAAATACTTTCATTTAAATGAAAAGAGCTATACAAAGTTAAATACTTTAATTTAAATGCAACAGGATTTGATGAGTTAGATATTTTCATACAAATAAAAAAAGATTTTATTTGTTGCGTACATTATTTAGATAAAAAAAGATGTGATGAGTTAAAAACTTTTATTTAAATACAAAGTGATTTGACGAGTTTAGTACCTTCTTTCAAAAGTAAAGAGATTTTAAAAGTAAAGTACATTTATTTGAATAAAAGAAAGATTTAATGAGCTGATTACACTTATTTAAGTAGAAAGAGATTTTATAAGTTAAGTATTTTTTTTTATATAGAAAAAGATGTGATAAGTTGAGTACTTTTTATCAAATAAAAAAAAATTTAATAAAATGGGTACTTTGATTCAAATAGAAAGAGATTTGATGAGTAAGGTACTTTCATTTAAATGGAAATATATTTAATAAGTTAAGTTTTTTATTCAAATAGAAAAAGATTTAGAAAGCTAAGTACTATTTCAAATAAAAGAGTTTTAATAAGTTAGTAACTTATATTTAAGTGAAAATAAATTTAATGTTTTAAGTTCATTTATTTAAATAGAAACTGATTTGATGAGTAATAACTTTCTTTCAAATAGATAGAGATCTAATGAGATGAGTACTTTAATTAAAGTAACAGAAATTATTTTGGTAAGTTCATTTATTTTAATGGAAACAGATTTGATTTGTTTAGTACTTATATTTTAATAGAAAAAAATATAATGTGTTGATTTTTTTCATACAAATAGAAAAGGTTTTAATGAGTTGAGTATTTGATTTAAATAAAAAGACATTTGATGAGTTTAGTACTTTTAATTAACTAGAAAGACATTTATTACCCCTTTGCACTCGATAGGTGAGTCTCACTCACCACGCGATTTTATGCCGCAACTCGAGAGGTGATTGTCGCTCAACACTTCGTACGCAGCGGTAACTTGATGCGCGTCGATAGTTTTTAAAGTTTAATTTCATCGACAAAGGTTCCTACGCTCTCTTTGTATAATCTTTTAAAGTGTAAAATGATATTTCTTCAAATAGAGATAAGACTTTTTTATCAGAAATTAGTACGCAGTTACGAACCGGACTGCATTTTTGGTCTCAGTTCGAAACTTTCAGCCGTGGCAAAGAGTCTAGAAAAGTTAAAGTTTTTGATCCATAGTTCCATGAATCGGGGTAACGACATAAGCTCTAGTGAAGATGAGTTTGATTTGGAGTTGCTAAACGAGGAAATTACAGCTATACACAGAGAGCTTGAAACAGCGAACGCCAGCAGTGATGAAGAGAATGAGGAAGTAAGAGGTGTAAGAATACGAAAAATAAGAATAATAAATAGTGAAGGTGGCAGTGACAATGACAGTTTTGCTGAAGATGTCCCACTATTTGACAGTTCCGAATGGATTAACTGTCCAGAATCCGAAGAAATACCCCAGAGAATCAAGCACGTGCTCGAGATTCAACCTCAACGTCCAGTTTTGAAAACGACCGCTCAAATGAAAAGCTGCACAATATTCTATCAAGAGTTAGGAACGATTGGAAAGTCTGCTCTCAACGAAGTACACCTGGCAACAGAAATCAAACAACGTACTATTGTGATACTTGTCCCGATAAGCCGGGCATGCATCTTGGCAATTGTTACATAAAATATCACACAAAACAAAATTACAAAGAATATTAGTAAAAAATTATCCTTGCAAACATGTAAAGATACATTAAGTATTAAAATATAAAAGTTTTGTATGTTACTTTGCGTGTGTAATCATTTTTTGTTAGCGGCAGTAATGTCCAGAAAAGTGCTACTAAACGTCTTGAATTGCTGATAGGTCTGCGCTGAAACGGCCCTGAGTGCAAACAGTTAAGTTTAATTTCTTATTTTAAATAAAAAATGATTTTTTGAGCTAGGTATCGTCAATTAAAGAAAAAAAGATTTATTTTGTTAAGTACTTGCATTTAAATCGAAAGAGATTTAATGAGTTGAGTACTTTTTTTAATTCAAAAAGATGTAATTTGGTAAGCATTTTTTTTAATATAAAAAGAGATTTAATAAATTGAGTACTTTAATTCAAATAGAAAGAGACTTAATAAGATGAGTTTTTTCATTTAAATTGAAAGAGATTAGATATGTATAGAACTTCTATTTTTATAGAAAGGAATTGAAAAATTGAGTGTGTTTATTTAAATCAAAACAAATTTTTTGAATTATTAACTTTTATTTATTAAAAAAGAGGTTTGATTGGTTTAGTACTATTATTCAAATAGCAAGATATTTGATAAGTTGATTACTTTGATTTTAATGGAAAGAGATTGGAAAAATTGAGTACTTTTATTTAAATAGAAAGAATTTAAATGTGTAAGGTACTCTTATTTAAATAGAACAACATTTTATAAAATTAGTACTTTCATTTAAATAGAAAGAGATTTAATAAATTAGGAACTTTCATTTACAAAGAAAAATATTTTAATAGTTTTGTACTTTCATTTAAATAGTAAAAGATTTGATAAGTTAAGTACATTTATTTTAATAGAATAAGATTTAATAAGTTTAGTACTTTTATTAAAATAAAAAAAGGTTTGATAATTTAGGTACTTACATTCAGAAATGAAAAGATTTTTTAAGTTAAGTACTTTTGATAAAAGGAGAAGAGATTTGATGAGTTTAGTTCTTTCGTTAAAATAGAAAGAGATTTAAAAAATTAGGTATTTTAAATCAAATAAAAAGAAATTTTACGTGTTAGTTACTTTCATTTAAATGAAAAGTTACGTGATGAATTAGTTACTTTTATATAAATATAATGATTTTTGGTACGTAAAGTACTCTTCTTCCAAGAAAAAGAGATTTAATAAGTGTAGTACTCTCAATTAAATAAATAGAGATTTTATTAGAAAAGAACTTTTTTTTAAAAGAAAAATTATTAATTATGTTACTTACTTTTACCTAAATAGAAAGAGGTATGATGTTTTAATTACATTTATTCAAATTTTATTATTTTATTATTTGTGTACTTTTGTTCATATGAAAAGAGATTTGATGAGTTGTGTACTTTTTATTAAATAGACAGAGACCTAATGAGTTAAGTACTTTTAATTTAAGGAAAAGATATTTGATGTATTGAGTACTTTCATTGGAATGGAAAAAGATTTATTGTGTAGAGTACTTTCATTTAAATAGAAGGAGATTTGATAAAGTCAGTACTTTTATTTATATAAAAAAAAATTTAATAAGTTTTATATTTTCATTTAAATTAAAAAAGATATAATGCGTTGATAAGTTTTATTCAAATGGAACAGGAATTGATTAATTAAGTACTTTTATTCAAAAAGAAAGAGATTTAAAAGGTTTAGTACATTCCTTTAAATAAAAAGTGCTTTTATAAGTTTTGAATTTTCGTTTATTTAAAAGAGCATAAATAAGATAAGTACTTTTATTTAAATAAAACAAAATTCAATAAGTGAAGCACTTATAATTAAATAGAAAGGGATTTTATAAGTAAAGTACTTTTATTTAAATATAAAGAGATATGAATAGTTAAGTACTGTCCTTCAAACCGAAATAGAAATAATAAGTTAAGTAGTTTCATTTAAATTAAAAGAGATTAAATAAATTAAGTACTTTTATTAGGATAGAAATAGATTTGTTGAGTTGATAACTAATATTATAATGGAAAGGAATTTAATGAGTAAGGTCAGCCTTTCAAATAAAAAACGATTTAAAGAGTTGAGTTCCTTTATTCAATTAAATAGCGATTTGATGCGTAAAGTACTTTTTTTTAAATAACAAGATATTTAAAGTGTTCAGAACATTTATTTATATAAAATGGTATTTAGAGATAAGTATTTTTATTCAAATAGAAAGCGATTTAACGAAATATGTACTTTCATTCACATTAAAAGATATTTCAATAGTTTAGAACTTTTTCTTAAGTAGAAAGAGATTTGATAAGTTAAGTACTTTTATTTGAATAGATTAAGATTTGATAAGTTTGGTACTATTATTTACATAAAAATAGTATTGTTGAGTTGATATTCTTCATTGAAATGGAAAGGGATTTCTTAAGTTTAGTACTTTCATTTTTATAGAAAAAGAATTTATACCTTATGTACTTTCATTCAAATAGAAAAAGATATTTTAAGTTAGGAACTTTTATGCAAATAGAAAATGATTTCATAAGTTTAGTAATTTTGATGAAATAATAAAAGTTTTAGTAAGTTAAGTATGTCAAATCAAATTGAAAGAGATTTTACTAGCTTAGTACTTTAATTTAAATAGGAAGTAATTTTTAAGGTTGAGTAATTTCATTTAGATGAAAAGAGATTTAAAGAGTTAAAAGCTGTAATTTTTATAGAAAGAAATTTGATATGTAGAGTATATTCATTTAAATGGAAAAAGATTTGATAAAATAAGTACTTTCATTTAAATAAAAAATGATTTATTAAATTAGGTACTTACATTTAAATAAAAAAAGATTTGATATTGTGTGTACTTTTTTTTAAATGAAAAAATATTTTATGAGTTTAGTACTTTTATTCAAATATAAAGAGATTTGTTTCGATAAGAACTAATATTTCACTAAAAGTAGATTTAATGCATTGAGTACTTTTAATAAAATGAAAATACATTTGATGCGTTTAGTACTATCGTTCAAAAAAAAATTATTTGATGAGTTGAGTACTTTAATCTTTACAAAAGAGATTAATTAGTTTAGTAATATTATTTAAATAGAATAAGATTAGATCAGTTTAGTAATTCATTTAAATTAAAGAGATTTAATGAAATAAGTATTTTTTTTAAATAGAAAGAGATTTGAAGAGATTAGTACTTTTAATAAAACAGAAAGATATGTAATAAGGTTAGTTCTTTCATTTAAACAAAATTAGATTTGATAAGTTAAGTATTTTCATTAAAATAATAAGAGATTTAATGATTGAGGTACATTTATTCAAAAAAAAGAGATTTAATATATTGAGAACTGTTTTTTAGATATAAAGAGATTTAATTTAATTTAATTTTTGATCTAATAAAAAGCGATTTGATAAGTAAAGCACTTTTATTCAAATTGAATAAAATTTGATGAGTAGAGTACTTTTGTTACGATGGAATAAGATTGAAAAAATTTGATAAATTTAATACTTTCATTAACGATCAAAAAGGTTTAATTAGTTAAGTACTTTCTTTTAAATAGAAAAATATTTTATGAGTTAAGTATTTTTATTCAAATAGCAAAATATTTCATAAATAAAGTACTGTAATTTAAATAGAAAGAGATTTGATAAGTAAAGTACTATCATTTAAATAGTAAGTGATTTAATAAATTGAGTACTGTCATTCAAATAAAAAAAGATTTAGTGAGTTAAGTACTTATTATAAATAAAAAAAGATTTAATAGTTTAAGTACTTTCATTTAAGTTAAAAGATATTTAATGAGGTTAGTACTTTTTTATAGATAGAAAGAGATTAAATAAGTGGAGTACTTTCATTCTATTAGAAAGAGAATAAATGAACTAAGTACTTTCATTTAAATAGATAGATACTTGATGTGTTGAATATTTTTGTTCAAATGAAAACTGATTTGATATACTGAGTACTTTTATTCAAATAGATAGAGATTTAATAAGCTTAGTACTGACTCTAAAATAGAAAGAGACCAGATAAGTTAAGTAATTTCAGTTAAGTAGAAAGATTTTTAATAGGTTCAGCTTTTTTGTTTAAATAGAAAGAGATTTGATTAGTTGAATACTTTAATACAAATAGAAAGAAATCTGATGTGTTAGGTTCTTTTTATTTATAGAAAGTAATTTTATAAACTAAGTTCTTTTATTACAAAATAATGAGATATGGATAAGTTAAATACTTACATTCAAACAGAAAAGGTTTTGATAATTTAAATGCTTCCATTAAAATAGAAAAAAATGTAATGAGGTAATTACTTTTATTAAAATAAAAAAAGATTTTATTAGTTGAGTATATTAATTCCAATAGAAAAAAATTTAATCTGGTAAGTACCCTTATTTAAATTAAAAGAAATTTGATATGTAATGTATTTTTATTTAAATAAAAAAAGATTAATTGAGTAAAGTACTTACATTCAGATAGAAAAAGATTTGATATTGTTTGTACTTTTTTTAATGAAAAGAGATTTGATGAGTTTAGTACTTTCATTTAAATACAAAGTGATTCAATGAGATTAGTACTTTCAATCAAATGAAAAAGAGATTTATAGAGGTAAATACTTTTTTTCAGGAGGAAATAGAATTCATCATTTAATTACATCCCTTCCAGTACAAAAAGATTTAATGAATTAGGTGCCTTTATTCAAATACATAAAAATTTGATAAATTAGGATCTTTTAAGTTTAGTACCTTTAATTAAACAAAAAAAGATATGTTATGTTAAGTACGATCATTAAAACGGAAACAGATTTAATAAGTCGAGTTCTTTCGTTCAAATGAAGATTAGATGAGTTGAGTACTTTTATTCAAATAAAAATATATTTGATAAGTTTGGTATTTCGATTAAAGTGAAAAGAGATTTGATTATTTGAGTATTTTAACTTTAACAGAAAGAGATTCGATAAGTTGAGCACTTTAACCTTAATAGAAAGAGATTTGATAAGTTTATAACTTTTATTTAATTGAAAAAGATTTAATAAGTTAAATACTTACATTTAAATAGAAAGATATTTGATAAGTAGAGTTTTTCTATTTAAATAGAAAAAGATTTTATGAGAAAATATACTTTCATTTAAATCGAAAGTGATTGAATAAGTTAAGTACATTCATTCAAACAATAATAGCTTTAATAAGCTTGGAACTTTATTTAAATGGAATAAGATTTAAAGAGTAAAGTACTTTTATTCAAATAAAAAGAAATTTAAATAGATAGGTACTTTTATTTTATTGGAAAGAGATTTAACTCTGTAAGTCCTTTCATTAAAATGGAAAGACATTTTAAGCGATAAGTACTTTCATTTAAAGAAGAATAGAATCAATAGGTTAAGTTTTTTAATTAATATAAAAAATATTCAATTAGTTAAGTACTTTTAATAAAATGGAAAGAGATTTAATGAGTAGAGTATTTTTATTTAAATGAAAAGAGTTTTAATATGTGAAGTATATCTATCTAAATAGAGATAGATTTATTTAATTTAGTACTTTTATTCAAATGTCAAAAAATTTAATGAATTGAGCACTTATATTTAAATAAAGGAAATGTTGATATGTAAAGTACTTTCCAACAAATTAAAAAAGATTCAAGAACTCGTGTACTTTCATTGAAATAAAAAGAGATTTTATATATTAAGTACTTTTTATTTAAATAAAAGGAAATTGTATATGTTTAGTGCTTTCATATAAATAGAAAGAGATTTAATAAGTCGTGTACTTTCATTCAAGTAGAAATGAATTTGATAAATGGAGTATTAAAATTAAAACAAATTAAAAATTGATAAGCTTAGTACTGTTATTTAAAAAAAAAAAAAAAATTAAAAGTTACGTACTTATATTTAAAAAGAAAAAGATTTGATAATTTGAGTTCTTTTGGTAAAATAAAGAGAGATTTTAGGAATTGAGTACTTTTAGTCAAATAAAAAGAGATTTGATGAGTTAGTTACATTTATTCTAATGAAAAGAGATTTGATTTGTTAGGTACATTTATTCAAATGAAAAGAAATTTGATGAGTCATGGCCTTTATTTAAAAGAAAAAAGATTTAATAAGTCTAGAGCCTTCGATAAAATAAAAAGAGAATTGATGTGTGGGTTTTTTTTATTTTAATCGAAAGAAATTTGATGTGTTTAGTACTATAATTCAAATAAAAAGAACTTTGACGTGTTAAGTACTTTTATATAAATAGAAAGAAATTTAATATGTTGAGTACTTTCATTTAAATAAAGATTGAGTCGATGAGTTAAGTACTCTTATTCAAATAGAAGAATATTGAATTAGTTGAGTACTTTTTTTAATAGATAGAGATTTAGGACGTGGAGTACTTTCAATCAAATAGAAAAAGATATGATGATATTAGTTGTTTTATTTAAAAAGAAAGAGATATGTTGAGTAAAGTACTTTAATTAAAATACAAAAAGATTTGATAAATTTAGTATTTTCTTTAAAATGGAAATAAATTTAATGAATTGAGTACTTTTATACAAATAAAAAAAGATTTAATATTTACGTTTCTTTCGTTTAAACAGAAGAAGATTTTATGAGTTCAGTAATTTTGTTACAAGTAAAAAGATTTAATGAATTAGGTACTTCTAATTAAATAAAAAGAGATTGGGAAAGTAAGTTACTTACATTTATATAGAAAGAGATCTAATTTGGTAAATACACTCAATCAAATAAAAAAAGATTTGTTGTGTTGGGTACGTTTATTTTAATGGAAACAGATTTAACTAGTTTAGTACTTTCAATAAAATAAAAAAAAATTTAATAAGTAAAGTACTTTTATTATAATAGTTGGAGATTTAATAAACTGTGTACTTATATTGATATAAAAACAGATTCGATGAGTTTACTACTATGATGCTAATAAAAAATAGAAAAAGATTTAGTAAGTAAAGTACTTTTATTACAATGAAAAGAGATTTACTAAATCAAGTACTTTAAAAAAAAAAAAAAAGATATGATGTGTTGGAAACTTTCGTTTAAATGGAAAAATATTTTATTAGCTTAGTACTTTTATTTAAATAAAAAAAGATTTGTTAAGTTGGATACTATCTTTCAAAAGAAAAGAAATTTATTAAATTAAATACTTTAAATAAAATAAAAAGAGATTTAAAGTTTTATGTACATTCATTTAAATAGAAAAAGATTTGATTTGTGAGTACTTTTATATCAATGAAAAGAGATTTAATTAGTTAGGTACTTGAATTCAAGTCAAAAAAGATTTAAAAAGTTCGGGACTTTTATTCAAATAGATAAAAATTTGATTAGGTAGGTACTAATATTAAAATAGAAAGAAATTTAATGAGTTTAGTACTTTTATTTTAATAGAAAACGATTAAATGGAAAAGTACTTTTATAGAAATGGAAAAAATATTTAATGAGTTTAAAACTTTCAATAAAATGAAAAAATACTTATTACATTGAGCACTTTAATTCAAATAAAAAAAGATTTATTAGTTTAAATACTTTTACTTAAATTGAAAAAAATTCAATGCGTTTAGTACTTTCATATAAATAGAAAAAGATTTGATGTGTTAAGAACATTAATTCAAATAAAAAAAGATTTTATAAGTAAAGAACTATAATAAAAATTAAAAAAACTTTAATTTGTTATGTACTTTTATATAAATTGATAGAAATTTGATAAGTTTAGTAATTTAATTTTAATAAAAAGAGATTTATTGAGTAAAGTACTTATATTTATTAGAAAAAGTTTGGATAAGTGAAGTACTTGGCTTTAATTGGATAGAGGTTTGATGAGATAGGTACTCTCATTTAAATATATAGAGATTTGATATGTACGGTAGTTTAATTCGAATAAAAATAGATCATTTTAGTTAAGAACTTTTATTCAAACGGAAAGAGATTTAATAAATGAGTACTTTTGTTTAAATAAAAAGAGATTTGAAAAGTTAAGTACTTTCTTTTAAATAGAAAGGTTTTGGATTAGGAGAGAACTTTCTTTAAAATTGAAAGTGTTTTAATAAGATAAGAACTTTCACTTAAATAGAACAAGAATATAAATTTTAAGTACTTTTATTCTAGTAGAAAAAGATTTAATTAGTTAAGTTTTATGATTAAAATACAAGGAGATTTGATGAGTGCATAATTTTTATTAACATAAAAAACAAAAGATAAGTTACGTACTTTTAATCAAATAAAAAGATACTGGATTTTTATAGTACTTTTATTTACTTAAAAAGAGATTTACTGCGAAAATTAATTTGATTTGGAAAAAAAGAAATTTTATTTGTTAAGTTCTTTTATTTAAACAAAACAAAATTTGATTAGTGTAGTACTTTTATTCAAATAGAAAGAGATTTGATTGGTTTAGTACATTCATTTTACCAAAAAGAGATTTAAAAAGTTTAGCACTCTTATTTAAATACAATTAGATTTACCCCTTCTTTGTATGATTTTTTTCTTTTTTTAAAATCAGGGTGATGTAATTATGACTCTAGAATAAAGGAAAAATATTTAAAAAAATCCTAGTGTAAATAAAAATATGTATTATGAAAAAAACAATATAATGGGAATTTACATCATCATGCATTGTCACATAAATAGCTCAGTACTACATAAATGAAAAAATAAATTCTACTTAATCTTTTTTATTCTTTATGATAACTTAAAAAACAATTATTATTCTTATTTGAGCACAAATTGACGCAACATTTATTACACGAAATTGTGAAATAGCCTTTACATTTGGGAAATTAACACCAGAGTGAACCACCTACTATCACCTAATGTTCAGCACCATCTTTTCTTATGTCTTTTGGAGGTGGTGGAGCTAGAGAACCTTTTCTTTTTTTTGATTGTAATTCTTCTTCTAGTACACTTGTACTACGACGCCCTTTTTTAGCTTCTATGGTGGTTCCTCTGTTGCATAGAACAAAAACCAATTCATTTTTCAATTGGCCAATTGTAAGCAGACTATTTTTATGTTTACCTCTTTTTTGAGCATTTTTTTTATAAAAAATACAAGAGTTTATAATAGCTAGATTAAATAGATGACCTCATAATAGGCTTCATTTTTTATGATTTGTGCCCAAAAAGCTATCCATGAGATCTACTCCTCCCATATGTTAATTGTATTCTTGGACAATAAACGGGCAAGTAATATCAATTTTTTCTTTTGTTATCCTGTCAAATCTATTGACTATAGTTACAGGCAGTTCTCCAGGATAAGAAGATAACAGGGCTACTATCTTATTATCTTTCCAAGCCCCACAACTAAAATCTATACTATCATGCACAGACACTCTTTCCTTAAAACTACCTTTAGCACAGATTTTTTCATGAAATATTTCTTCTCTGGAAGTTTATTATTTAGTATCCTGTTTTGTTGCCCAGTTCCAACTGTGGTAATTCCTGTTTTAGCTAAAAAAACTTACCAATGGCAAAGAGGTATAAAAATTATCAAAGTATATGATGTGGTTTTGCTTTCTTAGCAATCCTCGAAACAATCTAACTACAACATTTCCTTTTGCGCCATGATCTGGTTTATCTAGGAATTTCTCTGAATTCTCTTGTCCAGAATATACCTCAATTTTGTAAGCATATCCTATCCAATCGCAGAGAACATATAATTTGAAGCCTTATTTATGGGGCTTCTTAGACAGATACTGTTTTAAAAAATGCCCTAATTTTGTAGAACACATCCGTTCATCCACAAAAAATATTGGATTTATGAGCAATGTGGCATATCTCTTATAAAGATGCTTGATAACAGGGCGGATTTTTTAAAGCCTACAAGTAAGTAGTGACGTTACTGCATAGTGATAAAAATTTCAATGACATAATTTTGAGAAATTTATTCATAGTGTTTTGATATAAATTGTACATAAATAACGAAAACATAAAAACAAACCTTTTTTCTACTCATTTTCATTTTTATTGTATTTTATATCTCCGTTTATTTTCATAAAACAATTAAAAATCTCGCTCCTTTCTTTTAGTTACAACAAACAGCGGAATGACAAGTTCTAGGCCTGGTATTTCACAGTGACGTTTGCTTTTTTTTGACAAATGCGTTTTGTTGTACGCAATAGTCACCTGAAAAGTTGCTAGCAACAAAAAATATACAGTACAAGGGTTTTAAGTACCTTTTATTGTTGACTAAATATTATGATTGAAATTTCAATCATCATGGAAAGAAGGGTTAATAAATAAAGTACTTACTATCAAATAAAAAGAGATTTAATTAATTTAGTACTTTTATTTAAATAGAATTAGATTTGATCAGTAGAGTACTTTTGTTACTATGGAATGAGATTTGAGAAATTTGGTACTTTTAATCAAATGGAAAGAGATTTGATGAGTTTAGTACTTTCATTTAAATCAAAACAAATTAGACTTGTTAAGTTCTTTTATTCATTTAGAAATAGTTTTATTGGGTTGTGTACTTTTATTTAAATGGCAAATGATTTAATAAGTTTGGTACTTTTGTTTGAATAAAGAGAGATCTGAGACAAACGCTACAAATTGCCACAATGTTACAACTACTAACAAAAACGCTACTTAATAACAAATAATGGATACACAAATAAAAATAGCGGTTTGAAACAGCTACGGATTACAACAACGAATTCAAGAAACCAAAACATTCAAATACACGCATGATATAGACATTCTACTCGTATCTGAAACTCATCTCACAGACAAAAATTACATAAATATTCCACACTACACCATGTATGACACCAAACATCCTTCAGGTAGAGCGCATGGTGGAACTGCTATAATTATTAAGAACGAGATAAAACATCATCTACACAGTAAAACAGAAAACGATTACCTTTAAGCCACCACAATTACACTAAAAACACAAGGTAATTAAATTAAACTATCGGCTATCTACGCAATACCAAAATTTAAAATTACAATCGACTAATGGAATAGCTTCTTCAAGGAATTAGGTAATAAATTTATAGTAGCTGGTGACTTCAACGCCAAACATCCATATTGGGTATCAAAAACCACTTCACCGAGAGGTAAAATCTTAAACTCTTACATAATAAACGCAAGCCTAAGTATCTTCACGAAAGGTGAATTAACATACTGGCCATCAGCTTCCAATAAAACCCCTGATTTAATAGACTTCGGCATCCTGAAAGGCCTAAGCTTAATGCACTTCAAAACCAAATCATTATTGGATCTTAGTTCAGACCATTCTCCTATTATAATAACATATCAGAGCAAACCCTTACTATACAAACAATCACTAACGCTATGCAATGGTAGAACAAATTGGATGATTTTTAAAGAAAAATTAGAATCAAAATTAAACTTTAACATCCCGCTCAAGACCTCTTCTCAAATAGATAATGCAGTCAATAACCTTACAGATGCTATTCAAGAAGCAGCGTGGGCATCTACATCCCAAAAAGTTACTTCCAGAGATTTTCTAACATATCCCAGCAATATTTTGCATAAAATAAAAATAAAAAGGCAAATTAAAGCTAGGTGGCAGAAAATCAAACAAAGAGCAATAAGAGACTACTAAATAAAGTAACCAAAGACGTTAAGCAGAGTTTACGGGATTATAACAACGCCGAATTTGAAAAATACATCACTTTAATTTCACCTCATAAGGATACAAACTACTCTCTCTGGAAAACAACAAAGAGGTTCAAAAGACCAATAAAATCAATACCAGCCATAAGAAATATTGACGGCTCATGGGCGAAAAGCACCGAAAAACAAGCAGAAACATTCGCAATAAACCTTGAAAAAATATTTACAGTACATAAATTCAATACCAAAACATACACACACAATAACATAAACGACATTAAAAGCAAAACAAAACATCAGGAAAACATTACCAACACAACAGCTAAAGAAATTAGAATGCTAATATCACAAATCAAATCATGTAAGGCGCCAGGTTACGATCTAATTAGTGGGAGAATACTGTAGGAACTGCCACCTAAAGCAAATATGATGCTAACAATTATATATAATGCAGCATTACTTGTCCATTACTTTCCAAGTACTTGGAAACTCGCGAAACTCATAATGCTATCTAAACCTAATAAAGATTCGCATGATGTGAGCTCGTATAGACCCATTTCGCTACTACCACTACTATGTAAACTATTAGAAAAAATAATATTTATTAGAATAAAAATAATTATTTTTGCCAAAAACCTGATTACTGACAATCAATTTAGATTTCGAAACAAACACTCTACCGTTGAACAAGTGCACAGACTAACGAATACTATAATAACAGCTTCGGAAATGAAGGAGTACTGTTCCGCCGTCTTCATAGATATAGAAAAAGCTTTCGATTAAGTGTGGCATCATGGATTACTACAAACAATCAACAAACACTTTCCATACTCGTATTTTAAACTTCTAAAATCTTATCTCTCCGACAGGACATTCTACGTAAAAATAAGAGATACTCATTCGAACATCAAACTAATCAAAGCTAAGGTTCCGCAGGGAAGTATCCTCGGACCAATTCTTTACACCCTGTATACAGCAGACATACCGATAAACGATGAATGTACAGTCTTAACGTTTGCAGACGACAAGGCGATGTTTACTGTAAATAAAGATCCACAACAAGCCGTTCAATTATTGCAAAACCAAATCAATTCCCTCGAGGATTGGTTATACAATAAGAAGATAAAAGTAAACTGTACCAAATGTAAACATATTACGTTTACACTGAAGAGGTGCACGGTGCCTAAAATACAACTGTATAATTCAGAGGTTCCTCAGACATCAACGGTCATATATTTAGGCCTAAATCTTGACTCCAAACTTACATGGAAAAAACACATAAGTGCTACAATTGAACAAATACGTATTGAAAGGAAACAAATGGTTAGGCTGACGGGTAAAAAGTCAAAACTTAGCATCAGGAACAAATTACTAATCTATAAAACTATAATAAAACTAATCTGAACTTACGGCTTACCGCTATGGGGTATAGCAGCGAAAAGACACATTACTAAACTAGAGGCTCAACAATCAATAACCCTACGCACAATCGTGAATGCTCAATAGTACATCCATAAGGAAGATATAAGAAAGGACTTAAACATTCCCACAATAGAAGAAGAAATAACCAAGTCAACCTACAGATACAAAAATAAGAATCGATACGCACATAAACCCGCTAGCCAAAAATAACTAAAACCAATATATCCCCAGAAGGCTCCAAAGAAAGCACCTAAGACAGGAGTAAATTAATATAATAGAGCTAAAACTATCTTTTTGCATAAATGTTATTTACGGATTAACCGTTTTCTTTTAAGCTTTAAAGCGTATGTGTTGCGTATCCCACGCAACGAGTGAGTAGGGCGAAGCACCTAGGCGCGTACGACCCTGCCAAGGCGTGAGACGCGTGCGACAAAGCAATATCGTATTTTTAGTGGTAACCACGGTAGCGCTAAGATGCTTGCAAGGGCTCTTTCTTTCTTCTAGCTCGCGTTCTCCCACTACATTTATTACGCCAATCACATGTATCGACAGCCGCGTTATGCTCGGGCTTTTCAGTGATTGGTGCAGCATTGCATCGCTTTTTGGTATAAAAGCTAGCGCGTTTTTGCGCCTGTTGTCACTCTGGATTCATCGCTCGAGATTGATCTTGGTAAAACTTGCGAGAAATACTTCAAGGAGAATTCTTTGTATTGCGAGATACCATATCATCTAAGTTCGGCCATCGACAAGGGACAAAGGCGGTCTTGCACTCGGCCAGAATTATTCTGATTTGTAGACTCTTCTTCATCGTTTTAACCAGGGTTTTTATGCTGAAAGGCTTTTCCCTGACAAGCCAAATAAAGCGTACTTTTTAGTACTGACTGAGCTCAAATAAAGTTGTTATTGTGTTTTTGTTTTCTTATCCTCCTTCCCATTATTAAAAAATCTCGATATCATCCGTAAGGGCATTTTTCTATTCACTAATATTAACTGGAGTACCGATTAAGGCATCGGTCGCAACAACAGTATGCGTACAAATAAAAATGTTAAGTCCTAAAAATTTGGCAAACATCATTTATATTTCGAATACTGCTGTCAAAAAAAAGAGGAAAAATAATTTTATTACGACTTCTTTTAGTTACTTTACGAGTAGAATTAAATTCTCTTTTGACGAAACTCAATTGTAGTCAACATGACATCCATTCTGTCTTGTTCCTAATAGCACATTTTACCGTCGCTAAAAATTTTTCAATATATTTAGAAAAAATTTTTGCTGCTCTAGAATAAATAATAGTTTAGAACTATCAGATATCTAAAGAAATGCTATATAACAAAAGCTATAAAACGTATCCTTTCCAGATTTAAAGTTTATACTAACAAATAATAAGTTTTATGTCCATTAAAATCAAGCGAATTACATTTATATTTCAAAAACTGCTGTCCAAAAAAAGGGAAAAAATAATTTTTTTACACCTTTTTTTGGTTACTTTACGTGTAGAGTACAATTTTTTCGACGAAATTCGATTTTAGTCAACATCACATCTATTATGTTTAGTTTCTAATAATAAATTTTTTCCTTTAAAAAAAGTTTTTAATATATTTAAAAGAAATTTTTGCTATCTCGTGAATTTATGCTTTGTTAAAAAATATAAAAAATCCAAAAAAGAGCTATTTACCAGAAGCTAAAAACGTTTTCTTACAAGTTTTTAGGCGTATATTTACAAATAAAAAGTGTTAATTCTAATAAAATCTAGCAAATATCATTTACAATTTAACAGCTGCAGTCAAAAAAAAGTAAAAAAATCTTTTTGTTACAACTTTTTTAGGTTACTTCACGTGTAGAATTCAATTCTTTTTTGAAAAAATTCGATTGTAGTCAACTTAACATCTATTCTGTTTAGTTTCTAATAGCACATTTTTACCTAAAATAAAAAATATTTATTATATTTAAAAGAAATTTTTGATACTTTTTGAATTTAATCGTAGTTTAAAACTATAAAATTTTAATAAATCTGCTATTTAACAAAAGATATCAAACATTTTCTTTCAAGCTTTTAAGGGTATACTAACAAATAAAAAGTAATAACTCCGAAAAATTTGGCAAACATCATTTATATTTGGACTACTGCCGTCAAAAAATAAAAAAAAATCTTTTTTTACGACTTTTTACTGTTACTTTACGTTTCGAATTCAATTCTCTTTCGACGAAACTCGATTGTAGTCAACCTGACATCCATTATGTCTTGTTTCTAATAGCAAATTTTACCGTTACTAAAAATTTTTGAATATATTTTAGAAAAATTATCGCTACTTTCTAGATTAAATAATAGTTTAAAACTATCAGATATCTAAACAAATGCTTTAAAAAAAACTATAAAACGCTTTCTTTTAATTTTTAAAGCGTATACTAACAAATAAAAAGTGTTATGTCCAATAAAATCTAGCAAATATCATTTACTTTTTAAAAACTGCAGTCGAAGAAAAGATAAAAAATCATTTATTACACCTTATTTTAGTTACTTTACGTATAGAATTCATTTATTTTTCAACTCAATTCGATAGTAGTCAATCAAAAATCTATTCTGTTAAGTTTCTAATAGCACATTTTTATCTTTGCTTAAATATTTTTTATATTTAAAAAGAAATTGTCGCTACTTTCTGGATTAAGTCGAAGTTAAAAACTATAATATTTCTATAAATGTTAAATTTAACAGAAGCTTCAAAACGTTTTCTTTAAAGCTTTAAGGTGTATACTTACAAATAAAAAGTGTAAAGTTCAAAAAAGTTTAGTAAACATCATGTACACTTGGACTACTGCAGTCAAAGAAAAGTAAACAATTCATTTTATTACGACTTTTTTGGGTTACTTTACGTGTAGAATTCAATTCTTTTTCGATGCAACTCGATTGTAGTCAACCTGACATCCCTTCTGTCTTGTTTCTAATAGCACATTTTACTGCCGCTAAAAATTTTTTTCTATATTTAAAATAATTTTTGATTCCTTTTTTAAAATAAATTAGAGGCAGAAACTATCAGATATCTAAAGAAATACTATTTTACAGAAGCTATGAAACGTTTTCTTTTAAGTTTTAAAGCGTACAAATAAAAAGATTTATGTCTAATAAAGTTTAGCAAATATCATTTGTTTTTTAACAACTGCAGTCGAAGAAGAAATGAAAAAATCATTTATTACACCTTTTGTCGGTTACTTCACGTATAGAATTCGTTTATTTTTCAACAAAATTCGATAGTAGTCAATCAAACATCTAATCTGTTAAGTTTTTATTAGCAAAATTTTATCTTTGCTTAAATATTTTTAATATATTTAAAAAGAAATTTTCGCTACTTTCTGAATTGAATCGTAGTTAAAAACAATAAAATTTCTATAAAAGCTCCATTTAACAGAAGCTTTGAATCGTTTTCTTTAAAGCTTTAAAGCGTATACTCACAAATAAAAAGTGTAAAGTCCGAAAAAATTTAGTAAACATCATTTATATTTGGACTTCTAGAGTCAAAAAAAAAAAAATCATTTTATTACGACTTTTTTTGGTTACTTTACGTGTAGAATTCGTTTATCTTTCGACGAGACTCGATTGTAGTCAACCTGACATCCATTCTGTCTTGTTTCTAATAGCACATTTTACCGTCGCTAAGAATGTTTTAATATATTAAGAAAGAAATTTTTGCTACTTTCTGGAATAAATTGTAGTTAAAAACTATAAAATTTGTAATAAAATGCTTTATAACCAAAGCTATGAAACGTTTTCTTTCAAGTTTTAACCTTTTCGCTACGGAGCGGATCACTTCCGTGGTACTCCCGTAGTACGGCGCGAGACACCGAAAAAGTGCACAGGTCACGCAACCGATCACAACGGTCGCATCAACGCTTTATTGTTACCTGCGTTCTTAACTAGTGCTTTCGATGAAAAAACTTGATTCATAACAGTGTAAATAATAAATATTGCAGAACTAAAGACTCGCGCAGCATGTCCAGAGTGAGATACTACCGTAGGCGCTTATCAGATATACAATTACGCGACATCTTTAGCGGGAACAACTATAGTCGCTCGTAGTATCTCAGCGGCATCACATGAAGAGCGACTATAGACTCCCGTAGTATTTCAGCGGCATCACATAGTGAGCGACTATAGTCGCCTGTAGTAGCGAAAGGGTTAAAGCGTATACTAACAAATAAAAAGTGTAATGTCCAATAAAATCTAGCAAACAACATTTATATTTCAAAAACTGCAGTTTAAAAAAAGGAAAATATCATTTTATCACGACTTTATTTAGTTACTTTACATGTTGAATTCAATTCTCTTTCAACAAAACTCGATTGTAGTAAACCTGACATCCATTTTGGTTTGTTTCTAGTAGCACATTTCTACCGTCGCTAAGAATTTTTTAATATAATTAGAAAGAAATTTCCGCTACTTTCTAGAATAAATCGTAGTTAAAAACTATAAAATTTCTAAAAAAGTGCTACATAACCAAAATTATAAAACGTTTTCTTTTAAGTTTTAAAGCGTATACTAACAAAAAAAAAGTTTTAGGTCCAATAAAATCTCGCAAATAACATTTATATTTTAAAAATTGTAGTCCAAAAAAAGGGAAATATCATTTTATTACAATTTTTTTTTGTTATTTAATGTATAGAATTCAATTATTTTTCAACAAAATTCGATAGTAGTACACCAAACATCTATTTTGTTTATTTTCTAATAGATCATTTTTACATTTGCTAAAAAAATTTTTAATATATTTTATAAGAAATTTTCGCTACTTTCTGGATTAAATATGGATAAAATAAGAAGTTAAGGTAGATCTCTGTTTTAAGATAGGTTAAAGAATAAAACAGGTATAGTCAGTGTTACAAAGAAAGCAGGAGTGAAAGGATACAGAGATTAAGAGACATACGTAAGAGAATTAATCAAGAAACAACGGTGTGGATATTAGCATTAAATGTTATTTCTTTGTTATTACAGGTAGGATAAATAATTAGTCTAAGTTGTTACATTATTATTTTTTTCAAAATAAAATAAAAGCTTCGTTATTACAGAGAAACAATTCCACCTATTACCTACCTATAACCTGCACGATAAATAAAGCATTATAAAACAACATTCTCGTTAGAATTCACAGCAGAAAAAGAAAATAATAATAAAAGATGAAGCAGTTGCAATTTACTTTTGCGAATAATGGGACAGATGATCAGAAAAAGAATGTGCTCTGTATAACCTCAATCTGCACACTTGATGGCAGTTACACAACACAAAGAAATTATGAAACAACCGATATTCAATAAGATAAAAAATTCGTTACCGAAAAGGCACTTAATAAGGAAAATATGGATCAATTTAACAGAAGAATTAGCGAACGATTACTTAGACGAAGGAGGTAATCCACAGATAAAGGGATTGTTCCTAGAAGAGATACTGGAGAAACCGGAGGATAGGTCACAAACTTCAGAACAACCACTGATGAAAATGTTTAAAAAGTTGCTCGAAAAGAGCAAAATACGGTCGGAAAGTACAGGAAAAAGGGCAAAGCAATTCATGATTGGGAGATTTGATTGAAGGAATTTAGACGCAGATCAATGAATCAAGAGTTTCGAAAAAGAGTGTGAACGAATGTACATCTCTGAGGACTGTAGAAAAATTGAAATCTTGAAATCATTTATGGATAAGAGCGCCGCAGATTAGTACAGTTGTACATTGTTAAAACTTACGATTGAAGCAAGCTGGAAAGAGTGGAAAAGAATTTTCTGCAGAACATTCGTCAGTAAAGGTTAATCTTATATAAGATATGCTCTGTCGTTTTGATATCAAACGGGTCCTTTGCTAGATTATGCGATAAAGAAAGAGAAACTTTGATTAGAAACAGGAAGATCGATGAACGATGGAACGTTTATTGATTTAATTGCAACTGGCCTGCCAAAATTTGTAGCTGATAGGATAAATAGTATAAAATTAATGAAGACAGAAGATTTATTTAATGAAATAACGAAATTAGAAAATCTAGTTCTCAAGAGCAACCTTGGAATAAAAAGGAATAAGAATTACGATAACAATAAAAAGACAGAAAGAACACCATGCGAAATTTGTAAAAAAAAAGGCAAACGCGTACGCTTCCACCCTGCAGCCGAATGCTGGTTTAAAGATAAGAAATACGAAACGAAGCATACCCATAATTCAGTATTAGAAGTAGAACTAAGTGATGAAGATCCAAAAAACTATTAACTCCACCATTAATCGAACTTAAAATAACACTGAACAACACGTTCGATGAAACCGATATTTATGATTCAGGCTCAAACATCTCACTAATAAATGAAAGACTAGTACACTTGAAAAATAGGAGAACTAATTTGAGACAAACAGTTAATCTAAAAACGATTAATGGTGTGTATAAATTAGAAGAATTAATAAGAATTAAAGCAAAGATATTGAATATAGAAGAAGATATAGACGTATTCATAATTAATAATAAAAATTTCAAATTTAACTTTCTAATAAGATTAGATTGCATAAAAAAATATAAACTAACACAGAACAAAAAATTAGAGATAGAACAAGAAAAATCCCATTTAATAAAGAAACAAGAATACCAAATGAACTTCAATGAACATGTAGATTTAGACAGTCTCCAAGTCTTAATAAATCACTTAAATCATTATGAAGAAAAAATATTAGAGAATCTTATATACAAATATAAAAATATATTTGCCAGAGATAAATATGATATAGGCGTAGTAAAAGACTATGAAGCCAGAATAGATCTCATAGTAGATAAATACTGTAGCAAAAGGCCTTACCGATGCACAATTGATGACAAAAAAAAAATAGAAGAACAGATCTCAGAATTACTTAAAAGAAATCTAATAGGAGAATCATATAATCCTTTTGCTGCTCCAGTTACATTGGCATACAAAAGAGATGAAAATAAAAAATCAAGACTATGCATAAATTTTAGATACTTGAATAAAATAGTAGTTCCCCAATCACAACCATTCCCATTAATTGAAGATTTAGAAGTAAAAACAAAGGATTGCAAATATTTTTCAAAATTAGACATAAACTCAGCATTTTGGTCTATTCCTCTTCGAATTGAAGATAGAAGAAAAACAGGATTTGTTACCAAAGAAGGTCAATTTCAATGGACGTGCCTTCCGTTCGGACTGAAGACGTCGCCAGCCATTTTTCAGAGAATATTAAGCAACATAATAAGAAAACATAGGCTGTCAGACTTCACGGTAAACTACATCGATGATGTACTGATTTTTTCAAAATCTTTTAAAGAACATGTAGAGCATCTGTCACAATTATTAAGAGCAATAATGGAAGAAGGGTTCAGATTAAAACTCCTTAAATGCACATTTGCATTAGATTCCGTGCAATACCTAGGTCACATCATAAAACACAACTCAATTTCGCTAATAAGAGATAATCTAATTTCAATAAAAAAGTTTTCAATACCAAAAAATCAGAAGAATATCAGACAGTTCTTAGGCAAGATTAATTTCTACAACCGATACGTTCCGAAAATTTCACTAATTTTAGAACCCTTACATAACTTACTAAGAAAGGGACAAAAATTCATTTAGTCCAAAAAATGCCAAGAAGCCTTTGAATATATGAAAGATTTCCTCTGAACTCAACAAACATTAGCCATTTTCGATCCCGGTCTACCGATACATAAATACACGGATGCAAGTTTACAAGGTATAGGAGCTGTGTTAAAACAACCACATCATTAACATTTCCACAACTGCAGTCAAAAAAAAGAGAAAAAATCACTTTATTACAACTTTTTTTGGGTACTTTCCGTGCAGAATTCAATTCTCTTTCGACGAAACTCGATTATAGTCAAACTGACATCCATTCTGTCTTGTATCTAATAGCAAATTTTACCGTCACTAAAAATTTTTAAATTCATTTAAGAGAAATTTTCCCTGCTTTCTAAATTAAATAATTGTTGAAAACTTTAAGATATTTAAAGAAGTGCTATACAACAAATGCTATAAAACTTTTTCATTCAAGTTTTAAAGCGTATACGAACAAATAAAAAGTGTTTAGTCCAAAATAATCTGGACAATGAAATTTTTATTTAAACTACTGCAGTCAAAAAAAAAAAAATATCATTTTATTTCGACTTGTTTTGGTTACTTTACATGTAGAATTCTATTCTCTTTCAACGAAACTCGATTGTAGTCAACCTGACATCTATTTTGTTTTGTTTCTAGTAGCACATTTTTACCGTCGCAAAAAATGTTTTAATATATAAAGAAAGAAACTTTCGCTACTTTCTGGAATAATCGTAGTTAAAAACCTTAATTTCTAAAAAAGAGCTATATAACAAATGCTATAAAACGTTTTCTTTTAAGTTTTTAAACGTATACTAACAATTAAAAAGTGTTATGTCTAATAAAATTTAGCAAAAGTCATTTACCTTTTATTTACTGCAGTCGAAGAAAAGAAAAAAAATCATTTTATTGTAACTTTTTTTTGTTACTTTACGCTAAGAATTTAATTATTTTTTGACAAAATTCGATTGTAGTCAACCAAACATCTATTCTGTTTAGTTTCGAATAGAACATTTTTAACTTTGCCTAAAAGTTTTTAATATAATTAAAAAGAAATTTTTGCTACTTTCTGGATTAAATAGTAGTAAAAAATTTAAAAAAATCTAAAAAAAATGCTATTTAACAGAAGTCATTTAACGTTTTCTTTCAAGCTTTAAAGCGTATACTTACAAATAAAAAGTGTTAAGATCGAAATAATTTAGCAATCATTATTTATATTTGGACTACTGCAGTCAAAGAGAAGAGAAAAAATCATTTTATTACAACTTTTTTTAGTTACTTTACGTGTAGAATTCCATTCTTTTTCAAAAAATTCGATTGTAATCAACCAAATATCTATTTTGTTTAGTTTCTAATAGCACAATTTTACCTTCGCTAAAAAATTTTAAATATATTTAAAAAGAAATTTTCGCTACTTTCTGGATTAAATCGTAGTTAAAAATTATGAAAAATCTATAAAAGTGCTACTTAATAGAAGCTATGTAACGTTTTCTTTCAAGCTTTAAAACGTATACCTACAAATAAAAAGTGTTAAGTCCGATAAAATCTAGCAAACATTATTTATATTTGGACTACTGTTGTCAAAAAAAAGGGAAAAAATTATTTTTTACGACTTTTTTGGGTTACTTTACGTTTAGAATTCAATTCTCTTTCGACGACACTCGATTGTAGTCAACATGACATCAATTCTTTTTGTTTCTAATAGCACATTTTACCGTAACAAAAAATTTTTTAATATATTTATTAAAAATTTTTGATGCTTTTTAGATTAAATAATAGTTGAAAACTATTAGATATCTAAAGAAATGCTATATAACTAAAGCTATAAAACGTTTTCTTTCAAGTTTTAAAGCGTATACTAAGAAATATAAAGTGTTAGGTCAAATAAATCTAGTAAAAAACATTTATATGTCAACAACTGCAGTCCAAAAAAAGAGAAATAATCATTTTATTACAACTTTTTTTTGTTACTAATTGAAGAATTCAATTTTTTTCTTACGAATCTTGATTGCAGTAAACCTGACATCCATTATGTTTTGTTCCTAGTAGCACATTTTTACCGTTACTAAATATGTTTTAATATATTTAAAAAAAATTTGTGCTTGATTCTGAGTTAAATTGTAGTTAAAAATTATAAAATTTCTAAAAAAGTGCTGTTTACCAGAAAACATGTAAAGTTTTCTTTTAGGATTTTAAGCGTATACTTACAAATAAAAAGGGTTAAGTTCTATAAAATTTGAAAAACATTATTTATATTTGGACTACTGCGGTCCAAAAAAAGGGAAAAAATCATTTTGTCACCAACTTTTCTTGTTACTTTACGTGAAGAATTTAATTCTTTTCTACACAACTCGATTTTAGTAAACCTCATATATTAATTCTGTTTTTTTTCTAGTAGCAAATATTTACCGTCGCTTAAAATCTTTTAATATACATAAAAAGTAATTTCTGCTACTTTCTGGATAAAATCGTAGCTAAGAACTATATATTTTCTAAAAAAGTGCTATACAACAAAAGCTGTAAAACGTTATCTTTCAAGTTTTACAGCGTATACTAACAAAAAAAAGATTTTTGTAAAATAAAATCTAGCAAAAATCATTTACTTTTTAAAAACTGCAGTCGAAAAAGAGAGAAAAAATCATTTTATTTTAACTCTTTTTAGTTACTTTACGTGTAGAATTCAATTATTTTTCGACAAAATTCGATAGTAGTCAACAATACATCTATTCTGCTCAGTTTTTAATAGCAGATTTTTTTCATCGCTAAAAAATTCTTAATATATTAAAAAAGAAATTTTGGCTACTTTCTGGATTAAATAGTAGTAAAAAATTAAAAAAAATCTAAAAAAAATGCTATTTAACAGAAGTCATTTAACGTTTTCTTTCAAGCTTAAAAGCGTATCCTTACAAATAAAAAGTGTTAAGAAAGAAATAATGTAGCAAACATTATTTATATTTGGACTACTGCAGTCAAAAAAAAGGCAAAAAATCATTTTATTACAACTTTTTTTGGTTTTTTTACGTGTAGAATTTAATTCTTTTTCGACGAAACTCGATTGTAGTCAACCTGACATCCATTCTGTCTTGTTTCTAATAGCACATTTTACCGTCGCTAAAAATTTTTTATTATATTTAGGAAAAACATTCGCTTCTTTGTGAATTAAATTATAGTTAAAATCTATAAAACTGTTATTAAAGTCCTATTTAACAGAAGCTATGAAAAGTTTTCTTTTAAGCATTTGACGTCATTTGCTAGATTTTATTAGACATAACACTTTTTATTTGTTATTACATGCTATAAATCTTGAAAGAAAACGTTTTATAGTTTTAGTTCAATAGCACTTTTTTTTAAATATTATAGTTTTAAACTACGATTTAATCCAGAATGTAGCAAAAAAGCTTTTTAAATATATTAAATAATTTTTAAAGACGGTAAAAATAGGCTACTAGAAACTAAACAGAATAGATGTCAGGTTTTTTACAATCGAGTTACGTTTAAAAAAAATTGAATTCTTCCCGTAAAGTAACCAAAAAATGTTGTAATAAAATGATTTTTTCACTATTTTTTGACTGCAATAGTCGAAATATTAATGAATTTTGCTAAATTTCTTTGTACGAAACACTATTTATTTGTAAGTATACGCTTTAAAACTTGAAAGAAAACGTTTCATAGCTTTTGTAAAATAGCAATTTTTTGAAACTTTATAGTTTTAATAAACGATTTTATTAACAAAATAGCAAAAATTTTTTTTTTAATATATTAAAAATTTCTTAGCAAAGGTAAATATGTGCTATTAGACACTAAACAGAACAGATGTTTGGTTGACTGCAATTGATTTTTGTCAAAAAACAATTGAATTCTACACGCGAAGTGACTGCAAAAATTTGTAATAAAATGATTTTTTCTTTTTTTTTTTACTGCAGTAGTCGAAATATAAATGATGTTTGCTAAACTTTTTTGGACTAAGCACTATTTATTTATAAGTATACGCTTCAAAGCTTGAATGAAAACGTTCTATAGCTTTAGTTAAAAGCACTTTTTTTAAAAATGTTTTAGTTTTTAAGTACGATTTATACCAGAAAGTAGCAAAAATTTCATTTAGATATATTAAAAAATTTTTAGCGACGGTAAAAATGTGCTATTAGAAGCTAAACAGAATAGATATTAGGTTTACTACAATCGAATTTTGACGAAAAAATATCGAGCTCTACACGTAAATATATCAAATAAAGTTCTATTAAAATGATTTTTTTCTCTTTTTTTCCACTGCAGTTGTTAAAAAGTAAATGATATTTGCTAGATTTTATTGGACCTAACACCTTTGATTTGTTAGTATACGCTTCAAAACTTGAAAGAAAACGTTTTATAGCTTTTGTTATATATCATTTCTTTAAATATCTGATAGATTCCAACTGTTATTTAATTAAGAAAGTGGGGAAATTTTTCTGAAATATATTGAAAAATTTATAGCTACGGACAAATGTGTTATTAGAAACAAGACACAGTAGATGTCAGGTTGAATAGAATCGAATTTCGTTAAAAAATAATTGAATTCTACACGTGAAGTAACCAAACAAAGTTTTAATAAAATGATATTTCCCTTTTTTGGACTGCAGTAGTCAATATATAAATGATGTTTGCCGTATTTCTTCAAAATAAAACTTTTTAATTGTGAGTATACGCTTTAAAGCTTGGATGAAAACGTTTCATAGCCTTTGTTAAATTGCACTTTTATAGCATTTTTACAGTTTTTAACTACGATTTAATTGAAAAAGTAGCGTAAATTATTTTTAAATATATTAAAAATTTTTAGCCACAGTTATAATATGCTTTTAGCTACTAAACAGAATAGATGTTAGGTTGACTACAATCGAATTTCGTCGGAAAAGTAATGAATCCTAAACGTAAAGTAACCAAAAAAAGTTGTAATAAAATGATTTTTTGCCTTTTTTTTGACTGCAGTAGTCCAAATATAAATAATGTTTGCTACATTATTTCTTTCTTAACACTTTTTATTTGTAAGGATACGCTTTTAAGCTTGAAAGAAAACGTTAAATGACTTCTGTTAAATAGCACTTTTATAGAAATTTTATAGTTTTTAACGACGATTTAATTCACAAGGTAGCGAAAATTTCTTTCGAATATATTAAAAAATTTTTAGCAAAAGTAAAATTGTACTATTAAAAACAAGATAGAATAGATGTCGGGTTGAATACAATCAAGTTTCGTCAAAAAATACTTAAATTCTTTACGTTAAATAGCTTAAACTAGTTGTAATAAAATGATTTTTTCCCTTTTTTTGGACTGCAGTTGTTGAAATATAAATGTAATTTGCTAGATTTTATTTGACCTTACACTTTTTATTTGTTAGTATATGCTTTAAAACTTAAAAGAAATCGTATTATAGGCTATGTCATATAGCACTTCTTTAGATTTCTGATAGATTCATACTATTAGTAATTCAAAACAGCAGCGAAAAATTTTTTGAAATACATTGAAAAATTTATAGCTACGGACAAGTGTGTCATTAGAAACAAGGCACAGTAGATTTCAGGTTAAATACAATCGAGTTTCGTCGAAAGAGAATTGAATTCTACACAGAAAGTAACCAACAAAAGTCGTAATAAAATGATTTTTTCTGTTTTTTTTTTTGACTGCAGTAGACAATGTATAAATGAAGTTTGCCATATTTTTTCAAAATAACACTTTAATTGTAAGTATACGCTTCAAAGCTTGGAAGAAAACGTTTTATTGCTTCTGTTAAATAGAACTTTTCTAGATATTTTTTAGTTTTTAACTACGACTTAATTCTTAAAGTAGCGACAATTTTTTTTTATTATATTAACAAATTTTTAGAAAAGTTGAAAATGTACTATTAGAAACTAAACAGAATAGATGTTTGGTTGACTACAATCGAAATTTGTCGAAAAAGAATTGAATTCTACTCGTACCGTAACCAAAAATATTTAAAATAAAATGATTTTTTCTCTTTTTTCCGACTGCTGTTATTAAAAAGTAAATGATATTTGCTAAATTTTATTGGACATAACACTTTTTTTTGTTAGAATACGCCTTAAATCTTCAAAGATAACGTTGTATAGCTTTAGTTATATAGAACTTTTTTAGAAATTTTATAGTTTTTAACTACGATTTGATTCACACAGTAGCGAAAATTACTTTCTAAATATATTAGAAAATTTTTAGCGACGTTTATAATGTGCTACTAAAAACAAAACAGAACGAATGTCAGGCTTACTACAATCGAGTCTTGTAGAGAAAAAATCTAATCCATTACGAAAGTAACTTACAAAAGTTGTAGTAAATTGATTTTTTTTCTTTTTTTGGAAGGCATTTGTAAAAATGTAAATAATATTTGCTAGATTTTATTGGACATAAAACTTTTTATTCGTTATTATACGCTCTAAAACTTGAAAGAAAACGTCTTATAGCATTTGTTATATAGCACTTCTTTGGATTTCTGACAGTTTTCAACAATTGTTTAGTCTAGGAAGAAGCGAGAATTTTTCTTAAATATATTAAAAATTTTTAGCAAAGGTAAAAATGTGCTATTAGAAACTAAACAGAATAGATTTTAGGTAGAATACAATCTAGTTTCGACGAAAAATAATTAAATTCTTTATTTTAAGTAACTAAAAATAGTCGTAATAAAATGATTTTTTCTCTTTTTTTTTGACTGCAGTAGTCGAAATATAAATGATATTTTCCCAATTTTTTTTTAAATTAACACTTTTTAATTGTAAGTATATGATTTAAAGCATGAAAGAAAACGTTTTATAGCTTTTGTTATATAGCAATTGTTTTAGAAATTTTATAGTTTTTATCAACGATTTAATCCAGAAAGTAGCGAAAATTCCTTTTAAATATATTAAAAAATTTTTATCGTTAGTAAAAATGTGTTACTAGAAAAAAAACAGAATAGATGTCAGGTTTAATACAATCAAGTTTCATATAAAAATACTTAATTACTCCACGTTAAGTAACCCAAAAAAATGGAATTATTGTTACTTTTTTCTTTTTTTTGGACTGCAGTTGTTGAAATATAAATATTATTTGCTAGATCTTATTGCACTTAACAATTCTAATTTGTTAGTATACGCTTTAAAACTGGATAAAAAAGTTTTGGAGCATTTGTTATATAGCACTTCTTTAGATTTTTTATAGTTTTAAACTACGATTAAATCCAGAAAGTAGCAAAAATTTATTCTAAATATATTTAAAAGTTATTAGCGACGGTAAAAATGTGCTATTAGAAACTAAAAAGAATGTATGTTAGGTTGATTACAATCGAGTTTCATTGAAAAAGAATTAAGTTCTTCACTTAAAGTAACTTAAAAAAAAATGTAATAAAATTATTTTTTCCCTTTTTATGGTCTTCAGTGGTTAAAATATAAATGTTATTTGCTAGACTCTAATAAACCTAAAAATTTTTATTTGTCAGCCTACGCTTTAAAAACTTGAAAGAAAACGTTATATAGTGTCACGTCCTAGTGACGACTCTGAATGGCAGGGCGTACCACCCAATGTTAATTCGATAGTTGCGATTTATTTTTTCATACTATAATTTAAGTTTTTGTTACTTACATCATAAGCACTCTTATGAACGACAATCGATGCTTATTATTTTTGTCAGCATATGATAAGCATGTGTCGATTGTCGTTCATAGGGTAATCTGGCTTACCTACACTACCGACTTGTGTTAGTTAACACCTGCTTATGGTCGGTAGTGGAGGGGGGCATTTGGACGCGAGTGGGGGTACCTCCCACTCAGCCGTGCTGGGCTCATGAGTCACGCTTACAAAAACTAAATGACTCATTCGCAAATATCTATTTAGTAACCTTTTATTTCTAATAATAGGTTATTATTTTATAATTCATTCTTCTCTACACGTTAGAACCGAGAACAGTCTTTGTCGAAATACTCTCTTTTTACTTTTCATTTGGCTTGGAAGACAGACTTTAACATTATTCTTTTGTTAATTTACCTTCTTGTAATTTTTTTTGAGTAACATTAGAAGAATATACTCTAGTTCACTGGTAAATTAGGAATCTTTATTTTTAACGGCAAAAACCCGTATCACACCAGAATCCTGCGACCGTTCAATCGACGCAATTCGTTCCAGGAGACGAGCTACAATTTCTTTAAAGGTAAGTATACCTCATCATTCTTTAACCTTGCATGTGCTGGCTCTTCTAGCCCAGATCCCAGGTAGAGTACCGGCTTAACGGACTGACCAAAAAACAGGGCAAATATTCGTGGGGTCACTCGTCCTTTATTCGTTTAACTGCGGGGACGTCACATAATAAAAACTGGTGGCAGCGGTGGGATTTCCAAACGTAAGAGTTACCTTGTCAAGTTTAATTTTTAGCTCCTTTTCAATTCTTTTTTTCTTTGCGTTTCGGGAACCTTTTACTTTTATTCCGTAACTTTAATTTGCAAAATTTAAAATGTCGCAAGAGCAAAGGAGATATAGATCAGAAACTCTAATCGATGAGGAGGCTACAGTGGAACAGACACAGATAGATTCGGTAATGCGTAGGAAGATGAAGGAAATTGTTAACACACAAGATATACTTAGTAAAACGCAGGAAGAAACGCTTAAAAAACAAGAGGAACTTAGCAAACGGGAACTCGAGCTAGAATATAGGGAACGGAGACTCGCGTTTAGAAAGAGGAAATTAGAAAATCCTTAGGAGATGATATGTCCGGTTTACAGGTTTTTGAACGGTCTGATCCTCCGATGGACTCCTCTGTTCCGTTACCTCTCACTCCTAGTTCTTCGCGTCCCATTTCTCCAACGACAGCTCCAAGACGGAGAACTATAACACCCCTTTCCGAAGGTGAGTGCGAATTAAAAAGGGAAATCGAGGATTTAAGGCAAGAGATTAGAGAAATGAAGAGAATAGCTCCATTTGCTCCTCGTCCCGGTTTTTCACAGTCCTCGTCAAAGTTACGGGAACTTATAGAACATGTCCCAAAATTTGACGGACAAAATATTTCCGTAACTCAGTTTATTAGGGCATGTCGACGCGCACTTGAATCTTTGCCGGCGGGTTTTTCAACCGAAACGGAAAAATCTCTCGCTAGGCTTCTCCTTTCCAAACTTAGTGGTCACGCGTATCTAGTAATCGAGGGTCTTAAAATTAGTAGAGTAGAACACCTTATAAAAAGACTAAAAGACGCGTTTCTGCCTTCTCGCTGATCAAACTACTATAGGGGACAGCTTGCTACGGAGTTTATGAGACCGAGCGAACATATGCTTGATGATTTTGGTCGAGTAAAAGAACTCACCCAATCGGTTCTAGACGAAACGACAAAAAACTCGGGGCGTGTTGAACGCAGGGTTGAGTTGGCAATTGAAAAAGAGGGATTAGATGCGCTCATTAGGGGCCTGCCTCATGATTATAAGACAGCATTGAAATTCGAGTATTATAGCAACTTCGACGAGATTTTAAATTGCCTTCTTAAAATAGACAAGCAAATCAAGTAGGAGGATAGTAAAATGGGTGTTTCAATGGTTGAAGATCGCGTCGCAAATGTTAAACCAATTAACAAATCTATAAACTGTAATTATTGTAAAAAAGACGGGCATTCAGAGGACAACTGTTAGCAGAAAAAGGGTTACCCTTTCTCCTCCAAACCTAAGCCAAAACCTCCCCGCCAACCTGAATCTCCTACTAAGCCTAAGTCTCCTCCTAAGAATAAGATTCTAATAAAGAAATGCCAGTATTGTAAGAATTTTGGACACCTGATTCTCGAATGTAAAAAACTAAAATATAAAATCGAGAATCTGAATTCGGGAAACTCGAGAAGGGATGCGGCGAAAGACGCCGGTCGCTCCCCGCCTCCCAGGGAGCGTCCAAACAATCCAGTTCAGAGACCCGGACAGTCGGGATTAAACAAGTAAAATATAATCCAAGGTGAGAGTCTCCTTGTGTCACAGGATTCTCGCCTCGACTGACTGGACATGTGACACTTATGATTGATACTGGCGCCAAAGTTAATTTGCTAAAAAAGAATTGTATTAAACCTTCAACAAAAATTGACAAGACGGACTTACTACAGTTGACAGGAATCACTTTTGAAAAACAGAACACACTAGGTACTTTAATTATTCGCATATTCGGGGAAGACGTTTTATTTCATTTATATCTTGGTGATGGATTCTTAGGATCCAGATCCGCTATTATTAATAATACCCTCGGATGTTTGAATTTTAAGAATATGTCCGTACCCTTTTCAAGAAGCGAAAATATTTGCGTTCCGTCACGTTCGTCTAAAATTTCTTACTGCTACATTAAAAACTCGGAAATTTCAGAAGGTTACATGCCCCTCTTACAGCTTCCACTCGGTATTTATGCTGGCGAAGCTTTAATTAAAAATAGTTACGGTAAAGGATTTTTCAAGATTTCAAACACTACATCAAAGCAATATATGTTTCAAATCCCGCGTTTGGAACTTTCGGATTTTAGGGAGGATACCCTTCTAAATTCAGGACCCAATACTAGTTACAAAACTATTGCTCCTAGCTCGTCCGAGATCCTATCCTTTATCCATACAATTTTCACCGAAAAGAATGGAGAAGAGTGTCGTAAGTTAAATACCCTTGAGGCCAAACCTTCCTTTACATCTTCTCGAGCCGAATCTGTCAGAGCTCTTCTCCGCCTCGATCACTTGAATTTAGAAGAGGCACGGTCTGTTTCTAAGTTAATAGAAGACAGCGCAGACATTTTCCATTTACCGGGCGAACCCCTCGGATGTACGGACATACTGAGGCACAAAATTTTTACGACCGATAACGTTCCTGTGCATACAAAACAGTACCGATTTCCACCTGTCCACAAAGAGGAAATCTCACGTCAAGCATCCGAGTTATTAGAAAATGGTATAATAAAACCATCTATTTCGCCTTATAGCTCTCCATTATGGATAGTTCCAAAGAAAGCGGATTCTGGAGGAAACCCCAAGTGGAGAATGGTAATAGACTACCGTAATTTAAATGAAAAGACAGTAGGTGATGCCTACCCCATTCCTAATATAACGGAAATACTTCATCAGTTAGGAGCAGTAAAATATTTCTCCATCCTTGATTCAAAATCGGGTTTCCACCAAATAAAAATGCATCCCGAAGATCAAGCTAAGACAGCATTTTCTACACCATATGGCCATTACGAATTTACCAGAATGCCATTTGGTCTTAAAAACGCGCCTGCAACATTTCAAAGATTGATGGATTACGTTTTAACCGGGTTGCAGGGCGAAGAAATGTTCGTGTATTTAGATGACGTAGTCCTATACTCTAGATCGCTGAGCGAACACGAGTCTAAATTTGGAAAGCTCGCGCAAAGGCTACGTAGGGCCAATCTAAGGTTACAGCCCGATAAGTGCGAATTCCTGAGGCGGGAGGTAGTTTATTTGGGCCATATAATAAGTGGAGATGGCGTAGAGCCAGATCCAAAGAAAGTAGTGGCAGTAAAGGAATTTCCTTGACCAAAAAACATTAAATCAATTAGAGAGTTCTTAGGTCTCGCTGGCTTTTACAGGAGATTCACACCTGCCTTTTCTAAATTGTCAAAGCCACTTTCTGACTTGTTGAAAAAGAACGTTCCTTTCGTTTGAAGACAAACTCAGGAAAACAGCTTTTGTTCGCTGCGCGACATACTTTGTAAAGAACCAATTTTGGCCTTTCCAAATTTTGAATTACCTTTCAATGTTACAACCGATGCTTCCGGATACGCGATCGGAGCAGTCTTAAGCCAGGGTCCAATCGGCAAAGATTTACCTATTTCATACTGCTCTCGAACATTAAACAAAGCAGAGATTAATTACTCTACCATAGAGCGGGAACTGCTAGCAATTGTTTACGCAGTAAACTATTTCCGACCTTATTTGTATGGTAGAGAATTTACACTAGTTACCGACCATCGACCTCTGGTATGGCTAAAATCGGTCGGGGACCCCACTTCACGACTCGTAAAGTGGAGTCTTAAATTGGCAGATTACAATTACAAGATTGTCTATCGACCTGGTTCTGCAAATGTAAATGCGGACGCTTTATCGAGGAACCCCTCGGAAGTCGGCAAGGTATTACTTGTGGGTACAAGTGACTCAGGCGACCGCCTAATACAATGTGAACCTAAAGAAAATCAGACCGATGACGAAGACAGTGACATTGACATCGGTATAGACGATACAGACGTCCTCGACGTAACACCTGGTGAGGTCAACAACCTGACTGGATCTCTGACTAATACGGGGGAGACAGACGACGTAAGCTCTGACACTGGGAGTACGAGTGATTACAATATTCTTTGTTCCCCGTCGCGAGCGCGCGTTGATACTCACATGCGAATGCTTACGTCAAATTTAGGTATAACAAGAGACCCATTAATTTTACGGAAAGACAATCTAGTAATTTTTACTGATCTAGAAGGCACGCCGTGTGACGCGGGTGCAAAACTTCTTAGCGAATCGAAACTTCTGCCTAAACTTAAAGACTTGACTTTAGCACGTGCTAAAGTTACTAATATTGGCAGGTTTCATTTAATTACTATTCCAATAAAGGAACATTGGGCAAAAAGTGTTAAGTACGAAATTTTGATAGAGGCGTTGGAGTCTTTGTTCGCCGTTACACGCGAATTGGGTCTCACCTCAGTTAGCATAGCAAAAACTTTTTACTTTGACAATATATTATAGCAACAAGTTCAAATAAAATTAAGTAACGCATTCGATTTCGAGTCTTGCAAAATTATAATTTGTGCTGGAAAGGTAACGATTCCTTCTCCAGAGAAGCGAGAAAAAATACTTGTCGAATGCCACTCCTCGCCTGTCGGTGGACATAAGGGAGTTACTAAAACTTATGCCAGAATTCGCGAAATATATTTTTGGAGGAACATGAAACAAGATATTTTAGAGTTCGTAAGGAACTGCGAAAGTTGTCAAATATAAAAATTAACCAGAATAAAGTCAAAAGAACCGATGATTATCACTGATACGCCGGGAGCTGCGTTCGACAAGATTGCTATGGATATAGTCGGACCATTACCAGAAACAAAAACTGGTAACAAATTTATTCTTACTATACAAGACCTTTTGACTAAATTTTTTATTGCTGTACCTCTTAAGGCAGCAGAATCAGTCGATATTGCGAATGGAATAGTTCAAAATTTTTGTAATATATTTGGTGCCCCAAAAATTATACTTACAGACCAGGGGACTAATTTCACTAGTTCTCTTTTAAAGTCTATTGCACGACAGTATAAATGCAAACAGATTAGAACTACAGAATTCCCTCCGCAATCAAATGGTTCTTTAGAGCGATCACACATTTTCTTGATCGAATATTTAAAACATTTCATTAAAAAGAATCGAGAGTGGGATGAATGGCTCACACATTATATGTTCTATTATAATGCAAGCATGCATGAGGGGACGAAATTCACTCCTCATGAGCTAGTCTTTGGTAAACAAGCTAATATCCCCTCCGAAAACGAACATACGAATGAAAATCTCGATAACACGTATCTTAAATATTGTCTGAATCTAGTTCATAAGATACGTTGCTCGCAAGTTGTGGCAAGACAGAATTTGAGCAAAAATAAGATCCAAAGTTTACTATGATCGTAAGACTCGTGGTCAGAATCTCGTTGTTGGTCAGAACGTTTATCTTTTAAAGCAGCTAACATCTAAATTAGGAAATCAATACACCGGCCCATACCAAATTCTCGAAGTGCTTCCTAAAAATAATATAACGATTAGTTACAAGAATAGGACCAGAATTGTTCACAAAGATAAAGTGAAAATCTGTGTGAAATAAGCCTACTCTTTCCAAATATTAACTAATACTTTTAGACTTGTTATTGTTTTTATACCTACATAGTTACTAAGTATGGGTGCTGGAATAAATTTTTCTTTTTATATACAGTTAAAGGTAGTGTCAGTGGGGGAATCACCAACTCTACTCTAAAAGGCACAACATAGAGAGATGCATAGCTTCTTATACACGATTTATAACCAGCATCCACAAGCGAACAAATTGAAAAAAAAAAATAAATACCTTCTGTACGCAATAGTCAGTCAATCTCGACCTCAAGGAATCTTAACTCCTCTTAAGCTATCTTCTAAATTAATTTAAAATTTTTTTTTTATTATTACCTAGTGGTTAACCTCGTTACTTTATAAATTTTTTTAGCACCTAATTTTTCTCGAACTTCATGAACGATTCAAACTTGTAAATTTATTTTCGACAAAATCGTTCTTGTTATTAAAATGAAGTTAAACCGTGCTAAACTACGGCAGCTTTTACGGAAATGTCGTAATGAGTTACGAAGCATAATACAATTTGTTACTATTCGTTTTTTTTAAGAAAGACTCATTAGAGTTGCTTAACGCTATCATCGATCATGCAAAGATACACTTAACAAGCTTGAGACGAGTTTCTATTAGTTCGCATTTAAATATAGTTTATTAAAATTTATATTGAATCAACATTGGTTTCAAAGAAATATGTACGTCAAAATCACCATCGTCGTGGCCGCATTCATCTGTACGACGACCGCACTATTTGGATATGACTGCGGAGGAGCAACTGCTAACATTATCACCGCTTCGTTCCTTGGTACAAGGGATTGCAACCTCCCAACACTAACGCCGACAAAGACAACCACATACGTTCAGCATGTTGCAGTTAGAAGACCATAGTGAAACAACAGTTTACCAGTGTTGAATTGAGATAGACTGAACAATTTACTACTGCGGTATGAATTCGCACATCTCTGCTGTTTATAATGGGCGTCGAAAATATCTAATCGACGCGTTGTCGGATGTGTGCTGATCTATAGTAAACACTGGGATGTTCGCTCTTAACTCTTTCACGCAGGCGAGTGGCTTTAAGGTTAATAATACGGATTACTGAAACATCACTGTAGCTGGATCAGTGGGAACCAATGGCAGATGCCTTTGGACGTGAATTTCCTGGTAAAGTGTGTACTGATATGAAGGCCCGTATTATGAAACCGAACTTCCAACCTGGAAAGAAAGAGGATTTGTATGAGAAAGCTATTCAACGTACTATCTTGATGATGGGTCGTTACGTTGAAGCCATTGAAGATGTACCTTCTAGTAACATTTGTGGATCTGTCGGTGTTGATCAATTCTTGGTCAAAACTGGTACCATTACTACGTTTAAGGAAGCACATAATATGAAAGTTATGAAATTCTCGGTTTCTCTTGTTGTACGTGTAGCAGTTGAACCCAAGAATCCTGCAGATTTGCCAAAATTGGTTGAAGGTTTGAAACGTTATTGCTGGTGCTGTGGAACTTCACCTTGAAATCTGTTTGAAAGATCTTGAAGAAGATCACGCCTGTATACCAATTAAAAAATCTGATCCTGTCGTATCATACAGAGAAACTGTTGCGGAACAATCTAATCAGATGTGTTTGTCGAAATCACCGCATAAACATAACCGTCTTTTCATGATGGCTTTTCCAATGCCTGATGGTCTTGCCGAAGAAATTGACAATGGTGAAGTTTTGTTTAAGAAGAGGAAGTCTTCAAAAGGGTTGATGCTTTACAAAGCACTCAATAATGGACTCTTTTGTGCTTCTCCTTTAAGGGGGGAGGTGTCATGTCATAGTGACGACTCTGTATGGCAGGGCGTACTATCCAATGTAAATTCAATAGTTGCGATTTATTTTCCTGTCATATTATAATTTAAATTTTTGTTACTTACATTATAAGCACACTTATGAACAACCATCGATGGTTATTATTTTGTCAGCATGTGATATTAGTATAAACATGTGTCGATTGTCGTTCATAGGGTAATCTGCCTTACCTACATTACCGACTTGTGTTAGTTAACATTTGGGTTATGTAACAATTACTATTCCTTTCTCACGAATTGGAGATGGTCGGTAGTGGAGGGGGGCATTTTGACGCGAGTGGGGGTACGTCCCACTCAGCCGTGCTGGGCTCATAAGTCACGCTTACGATCTACCGACAACAGCGAAATGACTCATTCGCGAATATTTCCTTATTAACCTTTGTTCTAATAATATGTATTCACGCGTTTTTTTTTTTGTACAAAAAACTCTCTCTTCCAAAACGGCCTAAGACTACTTTTCTAGATCATTACTCATTCTTCTTTACACGTTAGAAACGAGAACATTCTTTTTCAAGATACTCTCTAATTTGTATCATTTAGCTTGGAAGACGGACTTTCACATTATTTTTTTTGTTATTTATCCTCTTGTAATTATTTGAGTAACTTAGAAGAATATACTCTAGTTTCACCTGTGAATTAAGAATTTTTATCTTAACGGCAAAAACCCGTCTCACACCAGAATGCTGCGACCGTTTAATCGACACAATTCGTTCCAGGAGACGAGTTACTAATTCTTCAAAGGTAAGTATACCTCATCATTCGTTTAACCTTGCAGGTGCTGGCTCTTCTAGCCCAGATCCCAGGTAGAGTACCGGCTTTACGGATTGACCGAAAATAGGGCTAATATTTGCGGGGTCACTCGTCTTTTACTCGTTTAACTGCAGGAACGTCACACATACATGGTGTAGTAGGGAATATTTATATAGTTTTTTTCTGTGAGTTGAGTTTCCGATACGAGTAGGATTTCTATGTTGTGCGTGTATATGAATGATTTCGTTTCTTGAATTCGTCGTTGTAATCCGTTGCTGTTCCAAACCGCTATTTTTATTTGTTTATCCATTATTTGTTATTGAGAAGCGTTTTTGTTAACAGTTGTAATATTGCTGTTATTTGTTGCGTTTGTTGTTTTAGTAGAGAATTTTGCTACAGGAAAGTGTCGTTGGACCAAATTTTTACACTCTCTATACGGCAGACATACCATTCAACGCTAACTGTACAGTTTTAACATTTGCAGACGACACAGCAATGCTTACCGTAAACAAAGATCCACAACGAGCAAATCAACTGTTGCATAATCAAATCAACTCTCTTGAAGAATTGTTAAGCAATAAGAATATCAAGGTAAACACTACGAAGTGTAAGCACATTACGTTTACACTGAGAAAAGGCAAAATATCGAATCTACAACTATGCAATAATGAAGTTCCACTAGTATCAACGATCAAATATTTAGGACTAAATTAAGATTCCAAACTAACATGGAAAAAACATATAAATGCCAAAATCGTACAAATGCGTTTAAAAAGGAGACAAATATCCTGGCTAACTAGCAACAAATTGGAACCTAGCATACAGAACAAATTACTAATTTATAAAACAATAATAAAACCAATCTACACATATAAAATACCGTTATAAGGCAAGGCAGAAAAAAGTCAAATTACCAGGCTCGAGGCACAACAATCTATAACTCTACGCACAATCGTAAACGCTCCATGGTGTGTCTGTAATGACGAGAAAAGAAAGGACTTAAAAATCCTTACGATTAAAGAAAAAATAGCCAAGACAACCTGCAGATACAAAAAGAGAATTGATACACACATAAGCTAACTATCAAAAGATAACTACAATCAATATATTCATAGAAGGCTTAAAGGAATCCACCCAGGAGACCTTGTAAAAACATAACAGAACTGAAATAAAAATAATAGCAACGATATCTCATTAGAGAGACCGTCCACGTGCTAACTTTTTTCCTCATATAAAAATTTAGCAAATGTCTTCGGACTAATTGTAGAGATGTATAGAGTTAATAAAAAAAAAAAAAAAATCTAGAAAGTAGAGTTTCGTTGAAAGAGAATTGAATTCTACAAGTAAAGTTATTCAAAAAAAGTCATATTAAGATGATTTTTTCTCTTTTTTTTGACTGAAGTAGTCCAAATATAAAAGGTGTTTCCTAAATTTTTTCGGACTTAACAGTTTTTATTTGTAAGTATACGCTTTAAAGCTTAAAAGAGAACGTTTCATAGCTATTTATAAATAGCACTTTTATAGAAGGTTTATAGTTTTTAAGTACAATTTAATTCACAAGGAAACGAATATTTCTTTTAAATCTATTAAAAAAATTTTTAGCAAAGGTAAAAAATTGCTATTAAAAACAAAAAAGAATAGATGTTATGTTTACTACAATCGAATTTTGTCAATAAATAATTGAATTCTACCCGTGAAGTAACGAAACAAAGTTGTAATAAAATGGATTTTTCTCCTTTTTTTGACTGCATTTGTTAAAAAGTAAATGATATTTGCTAGATTTTATTGAACATATTACTTTTTATTTGTTAGTATACGCTTTAATACTTGAAAGAAAACGTTTTAAAGCTTTTGTTATATAGCACTTTTTTAATAATTTTATAGTTTTTAACTACGATTTAATCCAGAAATGAGTTAAAATTTCTTTTCTAATAAATTAAAACATTTTTAGCGACGGTAAAAATGTGATACTAGAAACATAACAGAATAGATGTCAGGTTTACTACAATCGAGTTTCGTTGAAAAAGAATTTAATTCTTTACGTAAGGTAACAAAAAAGAGTTGTAATAAAATAGTATTTCCCTTTATTTTTGACTGCCGCTGTTGAAATATAAACGTTTTATGCTAAATTTTATTGGACCAAACCCTTTTTATTTGTTAGTATACGCTTTAAAACTTGAAAAAATACGTTTTGTAGCTTTTTTTATTTAGCATTTTTTTAGATCTATGATAATTTTTAACTATTATTTAATCTAGAAGGAAGCAAAAAATTTCTTTTCAATATATTAGAACATTTTTAATGACGGTAATATTGTGCTACTAGAAACAAAACAGAATCAATATTAAGTTTACTACAATCGAGTTTCGTTGAAAAAGAATAGAATTCTAAACGTAAAGTAACCAAAAAAAGTTGTAATAAAACGATTTTTAACCTTTTTTTGGACTACATTTGTTAAAATGTAAATGCTATTTGCTGGATTTAGTTAGACCTAACACTTTTTATTTGTTAGTATACGCTTTAAAACTTGAAAAAAAACGTTTTATAGCTTTTGTTATTTAGTATTTCTGTGGATATCTGATAATTTTTAACTATTATTTAATCTAGAAGGAAGCGAAAATATCTTTTAAATATATTAAAAAATTTTTAGCGACGGTATAATGTACTATTAGAAACAAAACAGAATAGATATCAGGTTTTCTACAATCGACTTTCGTGGGAAATGAATTGAAAACTCTACACAAAGTAACTAAAAAAAGTCGTAATAAAATGAATTTTCTCTTTTTTTTGACAGCAGTTTTTAAAATATAAATGTTATTTGCGAAATTTTTTTGGACCTTACACTTTTTATTTGTTAGTATATGCTTTTAAACTTAAAAGAAAACGCTTTATAGCTTTAATTTTAAAGAACTTTTTTTAAAATTTTATAGTTTTTAACTACGATTTGTTCTAAAAAGTAGCAAAAATTTCTTTCTAAATATATTAAAACATTTTTAAAGACGGTAATATTGTGATACTAGAAACAAAACAGAATGGATGTCAGGTTTAATACAATCAAAATTCGTGGAAAGAGAATTAAATTCTCCACGTAAAGTTACCAAAAAACGTCGTAAAAAAATTATTTTTTCTCTTCTTTTTGACAGCTGTAAGCCAAATATAAATAATGTTTGCCAAATATTTTCCAAATTAACACTTCTTATTTGTAAGTAACCGCTTTAAAACTTGAAAGAAAACGTTTCATAGCTTCTGTTATATAGCACTTTTATAGATATTTTATTGTTTTTACAACAATTTAATTTACAAAGTAGCGAAATTTTTCTTTTAAATATGTTAAACATTTTTAGCAAAGGTAAAAATGTGCTATTACAAACAAAACAGAATAGATGTTAGGCTGACTACAATCGAATTTTGTCTAAAAAGAATTGAATTCTACACGCCAAGTGACTAAAAAAAGTTTTAATAAAATGAATTTTTTCCTTTTTCTTGACTAAAGTATTTAAAATATAAATGTTATTTGCTAGATTTTTTTGGACCTTACACTTTTTATTTGTTAGTATATGCTTTAAAACTTGAAAGAAAACGTTTTATAGCTTTTGTTTTAAAGAAATTTTTTAGAAATTTTATAGTTTGTAACTAAAATTTATACTAAAAAGTAGCTAAAATTTCTTTCTAAATATATTAAAACATTTTTAGTGACGGTAATAATGTGCTACTAGAAACAAAACAGAGTCAATATCAGGTTTACTACATTCGAGTTTTGTCGAAAAAGAATGGAATTCTAAACGTAAAGTAACCAAAAAAGTTGTAATAAAACGATTTTTAACTTTTTTTTGGACTGCATTTGTTAAAATATAAATGTTATTTGCTGGATTTTATTTGACCTAACAGTTTTTATTTGTTAGAATACGCTCTAAAACTTGAAAGAAAACGTTTTATAGCTTTTGTTATTTAGCATTTCTTTAGATATCCGATAGTTTTTAACTAATATTTAATCTACAAGGCAGCGAAAATTTCTTTTAAATATATTAAAAATTTTTTAGCGACGGTAAAATGTGCTATTAGAAACAAGACAGAATAGATGTTAGGTTGACTGCAATCGAGTTTCGTTGAAAAAGAATTGAATTCTTGACGAAAAGTTACCAAAAAAAGTTTTATTAAAACGATTTTTTACCATTTTTTTGATCGTAGTAATCTAAATTTAAATGATTTTTGCCAAATTTTTTCGGACATAACACTTTTAATTTGTAAGTATACGCTTTAAAGCTTGAAATAAAACGTTTCATAGCTTCTGTTAAAAAGCACTTTTTTAGATTTTTTACAATTTTTAACTATTATTTAATCTGGAAAGAAGCGAAAATTTTTCTAAAACATGTTAAAAATTTTTAGCAACGGTAAAATTTGCTATTAGAGATAAGACTGAATGGATGTCAGGTTGACTACAATCGAGTTTCTTTGAAAGAGAATTGAATTCTTCACGTAAAGTAACCCAAAAAAGTTGTAATAAAATGATTTTTTCCATTTTTTTTGGACTGCAGTTGTTAAAATATAAATATTTTTTGCTAGATTTTATAGTACTAAACACTTTTTATTTGTTAGTTTACGCTTTAAAACTGGAAAGAAAACGTTTTATAGCGTTTGTTTTATAGCACTTTTTTAGAAATTTTATAGTTTTTTTACTACGATTTAATCCAGAATGTAGCGAAAATTATTTTTCTAAAATAATAAAACATTTTTTGCGACGGTAAAAATTTGCTATTAGAAAACAGACAGAATGGATGTCAGGTTAACTACAATCGAATTTTGTCTAAAGAGAATTGAATTCTACAAGTAAAGTAATTAAAAAAAGTCATAATAAAATGTTTTTTTCTCTTTTCTTGGATTGCAGTTTTAAAAATGTAAATGATAGTTGCTAGAATTTATGGAACTTAACACTTTTTATTTGTAAGTATACGCATTAAAACTTTAAAGAAAACGTTATATAGCTTCAGTTATATAGCACTTTTTTTAAATTTTATAGTTTTTAACTACAATTTTTTCCAAAAAGTATCAAAAATTTTTCTTTAAATATTTTAAAAAGTTTTCAGCGACGGTAAAAATGTGCTATTAGAAACTGAACAGAATGGATGTTTGGTTGAATACAATCGAATTTCGTCGGAAAAAAATTGAATTTTTCACGTAAAGTAACCAAAAAAAGTTGTAATAAAATGATTTTTTCCCTTTTTTTAAAACTGCAGTTTTTAAAATATAATTGATATTTAATAGATATCATTAGACCAAACAATTTTTATTTGTTATTATACGCTTTAAATCTGGAAAGAGAACGTTTTTTAGCATTTGTTTTATAGCATTTCATTAGATATCTGATAGTTTCTAAAAATTATGTAATTTAGAAAGCAGCGAAAATTTTTCTTAAATATATATAAAAAATTTCTAGCGACGGCAAAATGTGCTATTAGAAACAAGACATTATGGATGTCAGGAAGTCTACAATAAAGTTCCGGTGAAAGAGAATTGAATTCTACACGTAAAGTAACCATTCAAAGTCGTAGTAAAATTATTTTTTTGCTTTTCTTCGATTTCAGTTGTAGAAAAGTAAATGATATTTGCTAGATTTTATTGGACATTAAACTTTTTATTTTTATGTATACGCTTTAAAGCTAGAAAGAAAACTTTTTATGGCCAATGTTACATAGCACTTTTTTATAAATTTTATAGTTTTTGACTAAGATTTTATCCAGAAAATGGCAAACATTTTTTTCTACATATTTAAAAACATTTTTAGCGACGGTTAACATTGGCTTCTAAAAACAAAAAAGAAAGGATGTCCGGTTTAGTACAATCGAGTCTCGTAGTAAAAGAATTGAATTCTTCAAGTAAAGTAACCCGAAAAAGTCGTAATAAAATGATTTTTTCCCTTTTTTTTTACAGCAGTAGTCGAAAAATAAATGATGTATGCTAAATTTTTTATGACTTAACACTTTTTATTTGTAAGTAACCGCTTTAAAGCTTGAAAGAAAACGTTTCATACCTTTTGTTATATAGCACTTTTATAGATATTTTATTGTTTTTAACTACGATTTTATTTACGAAAAAGCGAAATTTTTTTTTAAATATATTAAAAATGTTTAGCAAAGGTAAGAATGTGCTATTAGAAACTAAACAGAATAAATGTTAGGATGACTACAATCAAATTTTGTCTAAAGAAAATTGAATTCTACGAGTAAAGTAGCAAAAAAAAGTCGTAATAAAATGATTTTTTCTCTTTTTTTTTGACTGCAGTAGTCCTAATATAATCGATGTTTGCAAACTTTTTTCGGACTAAACACTTTTTATTTGTAAGTATACGCCTTAAAGCTTTAAAAAAACGTTTCATAGCTTTGATAAATAGCACTTTTATAGAAGTTTTATAGTTTTTACCTACGATTTAATTCACAAAAAAGCAAAAATTTCTATTAAATTTATTAAAATATTTTAAGCGACGGTAAATTTGTGCTATTTGATACTAAACAGAATAGATGTTAGGTTGACTACAATCGAATTTAGTCGGTAAACTATTGAATTCTACACGTAAAATAACCAAAAAAAGTCGTAATAATATGATTTTTTCTCTTTTTTTTGACTGCAGAAGTTAAAATATAAATGATGTTTGCCAAGTATTTTCGGACCTAAAACTTTTTATTTGTAAGTTTACACTTTAAAACAGGAAAGAAAACGTTTTATAGCTTTTGTTATAAAGCATTTCTTTAGACATCTAATAGTTTTTAAATATTATTTCTACTAGCAATCGGCGAAAATTTGTCTTAAATATATTAAAAAATTTTTAACAACGGTAATTTGAGCTATTAGAAACAAGACAGAATGGATGTCAGGTTGACTACAATCTTGTTTTGTTAAAAGATAATTGAATTCTACACGTAAAGTAACCAAAATAAGTCGTAATAAAATGATTTTTTCAACTTTTTTCAACTGCAGTAGTCCTAATATAAATGCTGTTTGCAAAATTATTTTAGACATAACACATTTATTTGTAAGTATAAGCTTTAAAGCTTGGAAAAGATCGGTTCATAGTTTCTGGTTAATAGCACTTTTTTAGATTTTTTACCATTGTTAACTACGATTTATTCCAGAAAGTATTGAAAATTTCTTTTTAAATATATTAAAATCTTTTAGCGACAGTAAAATGTGGAACTAGAAACAAGACAGAATAGATTTCAGGTTGACTACAATTAAGTTTCGTCGAAAGAGAATTGAATTCTAGGAGTAAAGTAACCAAAAAAATTTGTAATAAAATGATTTTTTCTCTTTTTTTTTGACTGCAGTTACCCTAATATAAATGATGTTTGCCAAATTTTTTCGAACCTAACACTTTTTATTTGTAAGTATACGCTTTAAAACTTGAAAGAAAACGATTTGTAGCTTTTCTTATATAGCACTTTTATAGATATTTTATTGTTTTTAACAACGATTTTATTCACAAAGTAGCGAAATTTTCTTTTAAATATAATAAAACATTTTTAGCTACGGTAAAAATGTGCTATTAGAAACTAAACAGAATAGATGTTAGGTTAAATACAATCGAGTTTCGTCGAAAAAAAATTGAAGTCTTTACGTAAAGGAACCAAAAAAAGTTGTAATAAAATGATTTTACCCATTTTTTTGACTGCTGTGCTTAAAATGTAAATGTTAATTGCTAGATATTATTGGACATAAAACTTTTCTTTGTTAGAATACGCTTTAACGCTTGAAAGTAATCGTTTTATAGCTTTTGTTATATAGCATTACTTTATATTTTTTTTTGTTTTTTACTACGATTTAATCCAGAAAGAAAAGAAAATTTCTTTTTAAATATATTTAAAATTTATAGAGACAGTGAAAATGTTATATTAGAAACAAGACAGAATTGATGTCAGGTTGACAACAATCGAGTTTCGTTGAAAGATAATTTAATTCTACACGTAAGCAAACCAAAAAATTTCGTAAAAAAATGATTTTTTCTCTTTCTTACAACTGCAGTAGTCCATATATAAATAATGTTTTCCAAATTTTTTCGGACTTTACACTTTTTATTTGTAAGTATACGCTTTATAAATTAAAAGAAAAAATGTATAGCTTCTTTTAAATAGCACATTTATAGAAATTTTAAAGTTTTTAACTACAACTTAATTTACAAAGTAGAGAAAATTTCTTTTAAATATATAAAAAATTTATAGGTTAGGAAAAATTATTTATTAGAAACTAAAGAGAATAGATGTAAGGTTAACTAAAATCGAATTTTGTCGAAAAGAAATTAAACTCTACACCTGAAGTAACCAAAAACAGTTGCAATAAAATGATTTTTTCTCTTTTCTTAGACTGCAGTTTTTGAAAAGTAAAAGATATTAGCTAGATTTTATTTGACCCAACAATTTTTATTTGTTAGTATACGCTTTAAAGCTTGAAAGAAAATGTTTCATTGCTTCTGTTAAATAGCAGTTTTTTAGATTTTTTATAATTTTTAAATACGATTTAATCCAGAAAGTAGCGAAAATTTTATTCTGAATATATTAAAAAAATTTTATCGACGGTAAAAGTGTGCTACTAGAATCAAAACAGAATGGATGTCAGGTTTACTACAATCGAGTTTTGTCTAAAAATACATAAATTCTTTACGTAAGGTAACCAAAAAAAGTCGTAATAAAACGATTTCTTTTTTTTTTCTTGGACTGCAGTTGTTATAATAGAAATGATGTATGCCAATTTTTTTGGATCTAACACTTTTTATTTGTAAGTATACGCTTTTAATCTTAAAAGAAAACGCTTCATAGGTTCTATTTAATAGCACTTTTTTAGATTTGTTATAGTTTTTAACTACGATTTATTCCAGAAAGTAGTAAAAATTCATTCTTACATATATAAATATTTTTTAGCGAAGGTAAAAATTTGCTATTAGAAACTAAACAGAATATATGTTTAGTTGACTGAAATCGAATTTTTTCAAAAAAGAATTGAATTTTACACGTGAAGTAACCAAAAAAATTTGTAATAAAATGATTTTTTCTCTTTTTATGGACTGCAGATTTTAAATTATAAATGTTATTTGCTAATTTATTTAGTATTTTTCCTCGTATAAAATTATAACTTTTATGATAAAATTTCATAGGGAACTTGGACATGAAAAGAAGTAGAACTTAATTTCATTGAGTTGGACGTTTCGTCCCTTTATTGTGACTTCTTCAGCAACTGGAAAATTTATTTTCTTATACATTTCTCATTACGATACATGCCTTTTATACACCATAATTTTTTTACATATTACCTTAATCATTAAAGCTTCGCGTCTTTTTTATTTAATTTCGACATACATTTCTTTTTATAATATTCTAAAACACAATAAATCTAATACTTTGTTAGTTTGATCTTTATTATTTAAAAGCCTCAACAAAACTGTTTCAATCTAGACTAGTGTTTGTTAGCCTAGATATCATCAGTGTAAAGTGTCGTTTATTATTTAATGTGTTTAAAATTTAAATATTTAGTTGTAGATTTGATTTAAGTGGCTTGTGTCTTTTCTATAATTTACCGTATTATAATTACATATGTGATATGTTCCGCTAATATTTCTTTGGTACCCGTTTTCCTCTAAATCTAGGATAGTTGCTGCGTCAAATTTAAAAATATGTCCTGTTTTAAAATGGTGTATCGTAATGAAAAATATATAAGAAAATAAATTTTCCAGTTGCTGAAGAAGTCCCAATAAAGGGACGAAACGTCCAATTCAATCAAATTAAGTTCTACTTCTTTTTATGTCCAAGTTCCCTATGAAATTTTATCATTAAAAATTATAATTTTGGACGAGAGAAAATACTAAATAAATAAGAATGCCGAGGGGCTAATTTGACTATTTGGTAACAAATTACGATATAACAACAATGAGACATGCAAAAAATTTGAATATTGACCTTAACAAATTAGCCGCAAATAAAAACAGATTAATATTCTTAATACAATGTAAACATAAACAAGTATATCGAAAACATATTATAAACAACTTAAAATGTATGTACGCTATTCAAGCTGAAACACATACTTACAAAAAAGAGACAGATAAATTAATTAAGTCTCTAAAACATAAGATTCTCAAATTAGAAATAAAAATTACAGTCTGGATAGTAAAGACAATCAAAAAGAGCATCAACAAAACACAGTATGTTTTAAAGAATAAAATATCAGTGACAGATTTTAATAATTGCACAACATCTTTCAATAAAAATTATGAAAACAAATTTAAAATTACTAAAAAGAATAATATCAAAAAATTAAATAACTTAATAAATGACATTTCACATAACAACAACAAAATAAATAGACAAAGTAATTGTATTTATAATTTTTCGGATGTTCAGCTACCACGCGAAGTAAAAAAAACATTAAGTCTAGAACCAGGGTACGATATCCCGTTAAGACCGAATAAAGTTCCAGTGTGTTCGTTAATAAAAGACTTAGAGGAAGGCATAAGACATATTAATAGCACGAAAAGTGATAATACGAGTATAAAGGATGAGCTAAACAATGTAAGAGTAGAGGCTATTAATATAATTTCGAATTATTATAAAAATAACCAAAGACCATAAAAGGATGAAGTAACAAAAAACTTTGTAACAACAAAACGTTTCCTAAAAGACAATCCGAATTTAATTATAATGAGATCGGACAACGGGAATAACTCAGTTATTATGAAAAAAGAAGAATATTTAAATGAAATGCATAAAATGTTACAAAATAAAGACAAATATCAGTTATTGAATAAATATCCTACAAGTAGATTCGAGAAATTAGCCAATAATTTGATAATGAGACTTAGAAAAGAATCGATTATCACGGAAGAGATAGAAAAGAACATGAAATCTTACAATTCGGTCGCCCCAAAAATATATGGACTAAGGAAAACACATAAACAAGACCTAACCTTAAGACCAGTTGTAAGCTGCATTCGTTTACCGTGCTATAAATTGGCCCAATTTTCACATCATAAATTATCCTCAGCTATGACAAACAAATTTGAGTTTTCGGTTGAGAATTCTTTTAAGTTTGTAGAATTCATAAAAAAAATAACACTACCAGAAGATTATAGATTAGTATCGTTAGACGCAATCTCATTGTTCATGAACATCCCGAAAAAACTGGTAATAAAAACGATAAATGAAGATTGGTATAAACTCAAAAACGTCATAACGATACCAAAAGACATCCTATTAGAAATAATACAATTTTTTTTTGATTCAAGCTACTTCTATTTCGATGGATCTTTTTACCAACAACATGATAGTTCTAGTATTGGAAATCAGCAAGCCCAATATTAGCAAATTTAGTAATGAATCACGTGTTAAAAAGAATTGAAAGCAACTTACCTTTTACAGTTCCATTCTTAAAAGTATATGTAGATGATATCATTACTGCAATACCTGAAGATGGAATTGAAGCAGTACTAAAAACCTTCAATATGATAAATGAAAAAATCCAGTTTACTATAGAAGTAGAAGACAACGGAACATTACCATTTTTAGATGTAACAGTCATAAGAAATGAGGACGGAACCATATCAACGAGTTGGTATATAAAACCAACAAGCTCAGGAAGATGTATTAATTACAATTCGAACCATCCTTTAAATCAAAAAATTGGAACTATAAAAAGGTTTACTATTTAAAACTTTAACATTCAGCAGTAAGAAGTTTCACATAGAAAATAAGGAAAAAATAGAGACCCTTTTAAAGAATAATAACTATCCCAAGAGTCTCATAAACATGGTATTTAATGAATTTGAAATTGACAAAGATCGTGTAAAAAAACTGAATCTGCAAGATAAAAAATACATTAAGTTCCCGTATATTAAACCTTAAGCAAACAAAATAAATGAATGTTTTAAAAACACTAATAATAAACTGGTTTTTTATATTCTGACAAAAATAAGCTCTATTTACACTAAATTAAAAGATAAAGTGGATAAATTTGACCAGTTGAACCTAGTGTACAAAATACAATGTGAATGTAAACAGAACAGAAATTAAAAAAAAGATTAGACCAACACAAAAATGATTGTAAACCTGTAAATATGAAATAAACCAATACCACAGCGTTAGCTAAACATCATTTTAAAACAGGACATATTTTTTAAATTTGACGCAGCAACTATCCTAGATTTAGAGAAAAACTGCTACAAAAGAAATATTAGCGAAACATATCACATATGTAATAATAATACGGTAAATTATAGAAAAGACACAAACAACTTAAATCAAATCTACAACAAAATATTTAAATTTTAAACATAATAAATAATAAAGGACACCTTGCACTGATGATATCTAGGCTAACAAACACTAGTCTAGATTGAAACAGTTTTGTTGAGGCTTTTAAATAATAAAGATCAATCTAACGAAGTATTAGATTTATTGTGTTTTAGAATATTATAAAAAGAAATATATGTCGAAATTAAATAAAAAAGACGCAGCTCTTTAATGATTAAGGTAATATGTAAAAAAATTATAGTGTATAAAACGCATGTATCCTAACGAGAAATGTATAAGAAAATAAATTTTCCACTTGCTAAAGAAGTCCCAATAAAGGGACGAAACGTCAAACTCAATCAAATTAAGTTCTACTTCTTTTCATGTCCAAAGTCCCTATAACATTTTTTCATTAAAAGTTATTTGCTAGATTTTATTAGACATAACACTTTTTATTTGTTAGTATACGCTTTAAAATTTCAAAGAAAAGGTTTTATAGCTTTTGTTATAAAGCACTTTTTTACAAAATTTATAGTTTTTGACAACAATTTAATCCAAAAAGTAGCGAAAATTTCTTTTTAGATATAATAAAAAATTTTTAGCGACGGTAAAAATGTGCTATTTAAAACTAAACAGATTTGATTTAAGGTTTACTACAATCGAATTTCGTCGAAAAATAATTGAATTCTACACGTGAAGTAACCAAAAAAAGTTGTAATAGAAAGATTTTTTCTCTTTTATTGGACTACAGTTGTTGAAATGTAAATGATATTTGTTAGATTTTAATAAACATAACACTATTTATTTGTTAGAATACGCTTTAAAAATATAAAAAAAACGTTTAATAGCTTCTGTTATGTATCACTTTTTTAGAAATTTTATAGTTATAAACTACAAATTAATCCAGATAGTAGCGAAAATTTCTGTTTAAATAGAATAAAAAATTTTTCGCGACGGTAAATATGTACTATTAAAAACTAAACAGAATGGATGTTTTGTTGACAACAATCGAATTTCATCGAAAGAGAATTGATTTCTACACGTAAAGTAACTAATTAACCCTTCTTTGCATGATGATGGAAATTTCAATCATAATATTTAGTCAACAAAAAAAGATACTTTGAACCGTTGTACTGTATATTTGTTGTTGCTGGCAACTTTTTAAGTGACTATTGCTTACAACAAAACGCATTTGTCAAAAAATAGCAAACGTCACTGTGAATTACCAGGCCTAGAACTTGTCATTCCGCTGTTTGTTGTTACTGGAAGAAAGGAGCGAGATTTTAAATTGTTTTATGGAAATAAACGGAGATATAAAATACAATAAAAATGAAAATGAGTGGAAAAAAGGTTCGTTTTCATGTTTTTTTTATTTATGTACAATTTATATCAAAACACTGTGAATAAATTTCTCAAAATTATGTGATTGAAATTTACATCACTATGCAGTAACGTCACTACTTACTTGTAGGCTTTATAAAATCCGCCTTGTTATCAAGCATCTCAATAAGAGATTTGCCACAGTGCTAATAAATCAAAGACTTTCTGTGGATGAACGGATGTGTTCTACCAAAATAGGGCATTTTTTAAAACAATGTCTGTCTAAGAAGCCCCATAAATGGGGCTTTAAATTATATGTTCTCTGTGATTTGATGGGATATGCTTACAAAATTGAGGTATATTCTGGACAAGAGAATACAGAGAAATTCCTAGATGAACCAGATCTTGGTGCAACAGGAAATGTTGTAGATAGTTTGCTTCGAGGAGTGCCAAGAAAGCAAAACCACATCATATACTTTGATAATTTTTATACCTCTTTGCCATTAGTAGTTTTTTTAGTTCAATCAGGAATTAACACAGTGGGAACTGTGCAACAAAACAGGATACCAAATAATAAACTTCCAGAGAAGAAAAATTTCATGAAAAAATCTGTGCTAGAGGTAGTTTTATGGAAAGAGTGTCTGTGCATGATGGTATAGATTTGAGTTGTGTGGCTTGGAAAGATAATAAGATAGTAGCCCCGTTATCTTCTTATTTTGGAGCATTGCCTGTAACTATAGTCAATAGATTTGACAGGATAACAAAAGAAAAAATTGATATTACTTGCCCGTTTATTGTCCAAGAGTACAATAAACATATGGGAGGAGTAGATCTCATTGATAGCTTTTTGGGCAGAAATCATATGAAAATGAAGTCTATTTTGAGGTCATCTATTTGATCTAGCTATTATAAACTCTTGGATTGTTTATAAAAAAAATGCTCAAGAAAGAGGTGAACCTAAAAATAGTCTGCTTACAATAGGCCAATTCAGAAATGAATTGGCTTTTGTGCTATGCAACATAGGCACCACCAAAGAAGCTAAAAAAGGTCGTCGTAGTACCAGTGTACTAGGAGAAGAATTACAATCAAAAAAAAAAAAAGGTTCTCCAGCTCCACCACCTCCAAAAGACATAAGAAAAGACGGTGCTTAACATTGGCCAATAGTAGGTGGGTCACTCCGGTGCCAATTTCCCAAATGTAAAGGCTATTCCACAATTTCGTGTAATAAATGTTGCGTCAATTTGTGCTTAAATAAGAATAATAATTGTTTCTTAAGTTATCATAAAAAATAAAGAAGATTGAGTAAACTATATTTTTTCATTTATTTAGTACTTAACTATTTATGTGACAATGCATGATGATGTAAATTTTCATCATATTGTTTTTTACATAATACATATTTTTATTTACACTAGGATTTTTTTTAATATTTTTCCTTTAGTCTAGAGCATTAATTACATCACCCTGATTTTTTTTAAAAAGAAAGAAAAAATCATGCAAAGAAGGGTTAAAGTAGTAATAAAATGATTTTTTTCCTTTTTTTGACTGCAGTTGTTAAAATATAAATGTTTTTGCGAGTTTTTTTTGACTTAAAACTTTATATTTGTTAGTACACGCTTTAAAACTTGAAAGGAAACGTTTTATAGCTTTTGTTATATAGCACTTCTTTACAAATGTGATAGTCTTCGACAAATATTTAATCTAGAAAGCAGCGAACATTTCTTTTAAATTTATAAAAAAATTTTTAGCGACGCTACAACTGTGCTATTAGAAACAAGAAAGAATAGATATCAGGTATATTATTATCGAGTATCGTCGAAAGAGAATTGAATTCTACAGGTATAGTAATTAAAAAAATTCGTAATAAAATGATTTTTTCTCTATTTTAACTGCAGTAGTCCAAATATAAATGATTATTGCAAAATTTCTTTAGACTTAACACTTTTTATATGTAAGTATACGACTTAAAACTTAAAAGAAAACGTTTTTAAGCTTCTGTTATATAGCTCTTTTTTAGATATCTTATAGATTCTCATTATTAATCAATCCAGAAAGCAGGGAACATTTCTTTTAAATATATTGAAAAATTTTTAGCAACGGTAAAAATGTGCTTTTAAAAACTAAAAAGAATTGATGTTAGGTTGACTACAATCGAATTTCGTCAGGAAAGAATTGAATTTTACAGGAAAAGTAACCAATAAAAGTAGCAAAATAATAATTTTTGTCCTTTTTTTTGACTGCAGTTGTTGAAATATAAAAGAATTTGCTAGATTTTATTAGACCTAACCCTTTTTATTTATTAGTATACGCATTAAAACTTAAAAGAAAACGTTTTATTGCATTTGTTATATAGCACTTTTTTACAAAATTTATAGTTTTTGACAACAATTTAATCCAAAAAGTAGCGAAAATTTCTTTTTAGATATAATAAAAAATTTTTAGCGACTGTAAAAATGTGCTATTAGATACAAGACAGAATGGATGTCAGGTTTACTACAATCGAGTTTCGTCGAAAGAGAATTGAGTTCTACACGTAAAGTAACAAAGAGAAGTCAAATAAAATGATTTTTTCTCTTTTTTTTGACTGCAGTAGTCCAAATATAAATGATGCTTGCCAAATTATTTCGATTTTAATAATTTTTAATTGTAAGTATACACTATAAAACTTGAAAGAAAAAGTTTTATAGCTTCTGGTATATAGCACTTTTTTAAAGATTTTATAGTTTTGGACTACGATTTAATCCGTAAAGTAGCGAAAATTTATTTTTTAATATATTAAAAAATTTTTAGCGACGGTAAAAATGTGCTATTAAAAACTAAAAAGAATAATTGTTAGGTTGACCACGATCGAATTTCGCCGAAAAAGAATTGAATACTACACGTAAAGTAACAAAAAAAGTCGTAATAAAGTGATTTTTTCTCTTCTTTTGGACTGCAGTTATTGAAATATAAATTTAACTTGTTTGATTTTATTGGAATTAACACTTTTATTTGTTAGTATACGCTTTAAAACTTGAAAGAAAACGTTTTATAGCATTTGGTATATAGCACTTCTTTATAAATCTGATAGTTTCCAACAATTATTTAATCTAGTAAGCAGCAAAAATTTCTTTTAAATTTAATTAAAAATTTTTAGCGACGGTAAAGCTGTGCTATTAGAAACAAAACAGAATGGATATCAGGTTTAGTACAATCCAGTTTCGTCAAAAAATAATTGAATTCTACACGTAAAGTAACCAAAAATTTGTAATAGAATGATTTTTTCTCTTTTTCTGACTAAAGTGGTCGAAATATAAATGAAGTTTTCACAAATTTTTCGGACCTTACACTTTTTATTTGTATGTACACGCCTTAAAGCTTGAAAGAAAACGTTTCATACCTTTTTTTAAATAGCACCTTTTTAGAAATTTTATAGTTTTTAACAACGATTTATTCCAGAAAGTAGCGAAAATTTTTTTTAACCCTTTTTCTACCACGGGCGACTATAGTCGCTCTTCATCTGATTCCGCTGAGATACTACAGGCGACAATAGTTGCTCTCCATGTGATGCCGCTGAGATACTACGATCGACTATAGTCGCTCACGCTAACGATGTCGCGTAATTGTATGTATGATATGCACCTGCGGTATCTATGCATAGAGTATCTCACTCTGGACATGCTGCGCGAGTTTTTCGTTCTGCATTATTTGTTATTTACTCTGTTTTGTATCAAGTTTTTTCGTCGAAAGCACCAGCTAAGAACACAGGTTACAATAAGGCGTTGATGCGACTGCTGCTATCGGTTGCGTTAACCGTGCACTGTAACGGTGTAAACCGCCGTACTGCGGAAGTACTTCAGCGGAGATCCGCTCCGTAGCGAAAGGGTTAGTTAGTTATAAGATTATTTGTTTTTTAGTATGCTTTTCGAATAATTTTTAATAAAATGCAGGTATAAATCATTTCATTCTAAACCCGCTTATCTTTTGATACGATAAATGATACAAAATACAGATTTACCGTTATGGGGACACGACAGTCTCAAAAACCTCAACCATGCTCGCTTTTATATATGTGTATAGGAGCGATTAGTGGTGTGTTTGTGAGGGATGGATGGTTGCGTCGGGCCTGTGCTCGTGGATGTCTTATTTACAACGTATAAATAGTAATTTGATAATCTATACAATATCAAAGTACTACGTTCAATGCCTAGGAAAAATTAGAAGATTTTTCCAATTTCCGACTTCGTCTGAATGCTCTTCATATTCATAGTAATGCCGAGGATTTACTAGTAATGCCTGATTTCCGGCTTTAACAGTAACATATATGTATCGGCGTATAAGCGCGGCATTTTTAAATCGAATCTCAATGCTTATAGCACACGTTTTTTTATTTATTGTATAAAATAGTGAACCTTGATTAAAAGAAAAAAAATAATTCATGGTAACAGAAACTATTATTATTTAGTCAAGAGTAAAAATAATGAATTATTTTGTATCTTGACATTAGATTAATTTGTATAATTAATTGATCTAAATTTTTTGACTTACAAAAATTAAATAGTATATCAATTTAAATACGTTTTTTTATTTTAGATGAAATTTTTAATTTAATAATTTTTCTATTTAAATTAGGTATTTTAGGAAATTTTAAATTAAAGATATGTTGTTTCGTAAATATTTATTTGTGTATCAAATTGAGTACATGTTTGAAAAAGAAGATTTAAATATCTACACATAAAATTAACTCAAGATATACAGGAAAAGATATTTTAAAAACGTGGAATTTATTTTTAGTCTAGACCTAACTTTAATTCATTTTTATAGTGTTATAAGAAAACAGAAATGCATTTTTATTCAGCTTCTAAACCACAAAAATTTTAAAATAAAAATTGAACATTTGTCAAGTGGCACGCTAGCGTAAGTAGTATCGTCTCTGCTTCTAGTGCCCAGTTACTGACGTTCAATTCTTCGTACAAGATTTATTTTTTTTTATGTTTTTCTTCCCTTAAGTGATACAAATTCTTTCTAGCTGGCAAACTATGAAATCTCCAAAGCAATTCTCCTATAAGTAACGTTTTTTCAAGTTTTGGTATCATTTTTACAGCAAATTCTACCGAATTTAAATTTTAGGAGCAATGAAAAGGGCCAATTTCTGTCACAGTCCGGCAAAAAAAAATCTGTAATATTTAAACTTTGTATAACTTTTACTTTTTTACTATATTTTTAGTGCAGAATTTATTGTTTTTTCGACGTAGAAAAAATCTTTTAATGCTGCGATCCAAACTGTGTCAAATTTTAGGGGACTTTTCTTTCGCTGTTTAATTAAATTTCATATTTGATTCAGAAAATTTTTACCAAATTTCTCGAACTGTACGGGTTCACAAGCCATTAGATCTTTAAAAAAAGGTTATTTTAGGCTTAGGTTATAAACGTTTATGAAGAAGCTTTAAAGCGTATACGACAGATAATAAATTTCACGAACGAAAAAAGAGCTAATTTGTTAGATAGTTCGACCACGAAAGTCCTAAAAAAAAGAAAAATCGTTAATTTTTTTATTATTTTAGTTATCTTTTCGTGTAGAATAATAAGGCTTTTTGACAAGAACCGATTGATTGATCCTGGGGTTTGAAACTGTTTCGAGTCTAAAAGCATTTTTTTCCCCCATTTAAGAACTAAATAATATCTAATTTTATTTTTTAATAATTTGTATTGTCAAATAAATAAAATTAAAGAATTTTTGCTACTTTCACTTGATTGTATATTCGAAATACACAGAAAAATGATAACTTATTTATATTTTTTAAAACTATTCTAAAATCACTAAAGTACTTAATAAATATAGCAGGTAGTAGTTTCTTTCCCACAATCAAGCAGTTGAGACTTGTGTCTATAAATGATCTATTATCCATTGCTAACGGTCTTTTGGTCTTTGATTGAAATAAGAATAATAGAGCAGCATTAACACCTTAAACTATTTAAAAAAGTAATTTATTTATAAAATATAAGAAATATAAGAAGAAAAGCAAAGAAAAACAAATTAAATAAAAAAAAATGTAAAACATATAATTAACTCAGTAAAGTATTTTAACTGAACAAAATTTTGCTATACTACTTACTATTGTCTGTTATAATATCAGGATAAAGAGAACGAATATAATTTATCCGGAATGGAAAAAAAAAGCTGACTATCTATTTATTTCATTTTCAAACTGAATTAGTGATCACTATAGAGAGAAAATGAAACAAATTAAATCAAACATATATTAATACATATCCTAGTTAACATCAAAAAACTACTGAATAAAAATACATACGTTAAATTACCTTCATAAAAACTTTGATTACTAATATTCTTAAATAATTTATATTTCTGAAGATATTTTTAATTATATTCACAGTTTTTTATTTTTAACCCTTAATACATGTAATTATTAAAAAACTTTGAAGCAAATACTTTATTTTTATGTCTATTGATATTAAACACGTTTTGTGTATGTTGAGATATCAGAATATAAATTTCAGTCCGCTCTAAATGTAAGGAAGATATATCAAATTACCTCATTTAGTAAATTTGAAGTCACTTTGCCCGCGCAACGTAAATACTGACAGACATCGTAGAATTTATTTTTCGTGTGGCTGTGCGCACGCATTGATATAATTAACTCTCATCACTTTTCCAAAACGTGCAAAAATAAGTATAACTTTAAAAATGAAACTACCTAAGTTGCTTACCATACATTTTTAAATTTTTTAATCCTTTACCATTATAATACCGTGTTACGTCCGGAGGCGCAAAATAGTAAACTTTTTTACTAAAAGCCTGTTTTAGCCATTCTGCAAGCTCCGAGTATAGCCAGGACCAAGTAGACTCGTCTTTCTTAACGGTTTAATAGTAGTAAAGAATTGCAAATAATTTTGTTTACAGAAAAATACAGTAGGAATAAGTAGAAAATTAAAGGATTTTTGTAGGTGAATGCTAATTTCTGTTCACTTTAACTCTAATTCTCAGAAATTTAAATAGGAGAAAAATTTACCTCTTAAAGTGTTTTGACAAAGATTGCGGCTTTTACTTTTCTAGATGAATTACTTATACTTGGAAATTTACTTGTTGCTAGTTTAAGGAAATTATTTTGCAGCCTCTCGGCGAGTCGTGTATTGCCATAATTGGTTTGCACTAATAACTGTTAAACTATTCATTGTCACAAACACACACACATTTTTAGATATAAAATTCTAACAATTAAGACTAAAATACCCTATGATAAAGATACAAATAATTAATAATGATTGATAGCGACAAAAGCAATGAATGAATAATTAAAGCTAACGACAAAACTTTAATACATCTACATTGAGTAAAAGAAAGGCAATAAAGTAAAATGAAGTACTCGAGGGCTTAAATAGGGCTCCTTATATAGACTGATTATAACCCTAGTAAAAGTTTACTTGCAACTATACTCACGGGCGCATTTTGATTTCCAAGAACTCGTACCAGCGGAGGTTGAACTTACGTCATCACACAGTAGTAGTAATAATTAAGTTTTATTATTTATTTAGATCGCTCTGGCGTTTATGGCTTCTAGCTTTATTCCGTCGCAGAAAATTTATGTTCTGCTGACGGACCTGGAATGTCTTTCGCGTTTATTTGCCCTTTATATTTTAGCGTTTACTAGATGCGTGTCTAATATTACTCCCAGATATCACTTTTTGAAGGCGCATGTACTGCCATAAAGAATAAATACGGTAAATAAATGCAAAAAGTAGGGAGGAAAGTTCTCAGTATGCAACGTTACGGAAAAATACTGAGAGTTATGCACTATTTCAGAAGAAAAAAAAATGTTAAGAAATTATAAGCGTGGAAGACGTCACAACATAAAATCTCTACGAAAGAGGCATTAGCAAATAGACAAATTATAGAAGGAATAGACAAAAAAGCCAAAAAAAAGAAACTAATAATTTGGAATTATAGTCGTTATGAAATAAAAAAACTATATGTATTTGGTAAAAAATTTGGAAACCGCTTGACCTTGAGATGACGGGAATTTTGATAGTGATGTCACTTACACAGAAATTTAATTTTCACTAAAGGTCGTTTTAATTTCACCTAGCAAACGCAGTACCACGTCCTAGCTACTCAACTATGCGCTAATTGTTAAGGTTTAATTTGCTGTGATGGGTAACAATAAAAATTACACAAACTTAGATGACCACTATTTTGATTAATAAAATGTTCATTGTTTGAAATTGCCAAAAATCCGGCTCCAAGGATCAAAAAATGTTTGAGATAGTCAGAGATATACTGGGAGGAAGGGCAATTTGAGTAAGCTAGGGGTTAAAAGCAAAACTCAACTGTTTAACCAGGTAGCTTAAATTTTTGTTAAAATATAAAACTTTTTTTTCATTATTGTCGTATGCACTTGTTTGCTATTTCTGTTAAAAGAAAAGTAACAATCTCACGCGTTCGTTTTTCCCGTTGTTTTTTTAAAATATATTGGAAGATGACGTAGCATGTTACTATTGGGAATAATTCAAGCGAGTAATGCGATCCAGAGCCAAAAATGCGCACGCATTAAGATGTTAAGAACTGTTGAGTTCTCCCATTAATTCAGATTTAGCTGCTTTAACTTTGTTACGTAAAGAAGACTAAGAAGCGATTAATGATACCAATGTCATCTGAGTTGACCTGCTATCTTGAAATAGCGCGGTTTTTAAACACTTTGACGTCCGGGCGTTTCGAAAAAATGTCTTAGCTTGGCGCCGGCAGCGCTACTTTGGATTATTTCGCGTACGCCCGACCGTATTCTAATTGCATGTCGCCGGGCGTAGAAATACGCTTTATGCATGACACCAATGTGGTGTGGCTGAACGTCACAGTGTTAACAGTATTTGTTAAGATATTCTTAAAATTTATTTCTTTTATTAGTCGAGATCTAGCTGCGGTTTTAGGTTAAGTATATGATTATCAACCTCTTCCATGTATGTTACTATTTTGAGTGAACACGGTTTTTAAAACGCGTTCAAAAATATTGTAAGCATCCTAATTGTTTTAAGTAGTAGTTCTTATAGTAATCTACTATTTATTAGATAGTAACCTAATGCCATTTTTGTTTTAATTGTAAAATAAACGTTCTAATTTCTTTTGCTGACGTGCTTAAAATTTATTCATGAAATTCTTCTATGCTTTCAAAGTCGCTTGTATTCGTGTTTGTGTAGGAAGTCATTTCAAAAATTATTGCAAATTATGATTTCCCGCGGGTAACGTATATTTGATTTTGAATATTTTTTTAGCGATACGTTGGTACCTATGTCCATCACTTATGTCAAAAAGTTCATCATCTTTAAATAATTAGCAAATTTCTGACAGCAATTTTTCTTTAACGTGTTTTAGCTCGTCATTGATTTTGTCCTATTTCTCAGATTATTCGCTGTGATAGCGCCTTTGATCACACATCGTCTCTTGTGTGCGAATTTTTGACAAAAAACAACACAAAAATGATGCCGCATCTAACGTATTCCTATGACTATTTCTATGCACCTATGACTTTTTCTTGTTCATGAAACTAAAGGACTGCGCTACTCTACGATGAAAGAGATAAAGACGGTATCGAAAGAGGAGCTAAAAAAGATCACAAAAAATGATTTTTTAAAATGCTTCGAGAACTAGAAAAAACGTTGGCACAAATGTATAATATTAAATGGGGATTACTTTAAAGGGAACAAAGAAGGCTGCAGCGTTTTTATTGTTAATATGTTTTCTTGCTTTGTAGCGAAAGTTCCTGCTTGTTTTTTTGTGATTTTTACCTATAGGCCATAAAGATTTCTTATTTTTAGTATTATTGTTACTTATATTAAAAATCTTTTTTCTTTTTTCCAGAAAGAATAGTACATTTCTCAGTGAGGTGTAAATGTTGCCAAGTATCATTTAAAATCTGTATTTTTGTGATGTCGTATGCTATGCTTAACATATTCAGTTTATTTGTTTAGAAGTCTTTTATAACTATATATTCTATTTAATACGACCTGGTTTTTGAAAGCAATCTCAACTTTATTTATGTAAAATAATGTTAGGATATGACGAGATGATTTTAGATAAAACATTTTAAGAGGTAGACGCCAATTCTGCTTCTCGTATTGCATCTGTTTACCTATTAACTGATCTTTGTATTTGAAAAAAGGTTATGAGCTGAATATTAGTTAAATCTGGATTATAATTTTTCTTTACAAGTAATTAAATTTCTACTTTTATTGCAAAGTGGATGATTTTTTATGTAAAATAAGTTTATTCCAATATGTGATTATCATGTGTGAATAATCTGAGCTGTGGTCAAGAGATAATTCAGTTTTTAAATATAATAAGTTTAGACTTCTTAAGACAGTAAAGTTCGGTAAGTTGAAAGCTTTTTTATAAGCTAAAGGCAAGTAGGATTTTTCGCATGTCGTAATGATGTATAAATTTGAGTTATTTATGTATGCATTGAGTGTTTAACTTCGCTGTAAAGTTATTTTAGCTATTTAATTTGAATGCATGGCGTGAGAGATTCCTCCTGCTATTAATTTATAACCTGCTGACTTAAAGAAATTTTTCCATTGATGTGTGCAAATTTTTAATTTTTTTTGTGCATAAAAAGCCAAGAGTTTTTGTGAATTGCCTTTAATTTTTCAGGAAAGTAGGATTGCTCAAAGGTAATTGTGCGACGTATTACTGTGTAGTTGATGTTTGATCTCGTCCTTAATAATTATGGCACATAATTATGCGCTTATATCATAGATGACTTAGTGTGAAATATTTATATAGTTTTAATCTCAAAATAAGCTTTGTAAACGAAAAGAATGCATATTTTATGCATATATACAGTTACCTATAAATGTATTTGAGCAGTTGCTATGAAATATTTTACTAATTTTAATAAGTGTATTGTAGAAAACTTATTGACATATTATTACCATTGGATGAAGATATGACTCTTTAGATTAAATTTTCTTATATAAGCAATATGAATAAGCAATTGATATATAGACAAAGGCTTAAAGAAAAAAATTATTTTGGAATTAGGACAACATATTAGGTGTACAAATAATTTTTCGCCGTCTTGAGAGAGATGGCATGGCACGAGGCTAACGTTACAATTCGCAGATAATAGCCGGCATAAAAATTACGTTCCTTATTCAAGAGCAACGTATCCCTATTATATTATTACCTTCGTATTAGCATCATTTATTTTTTTTTATCCAATAATTTCTCAATTGGAGCAAAATAAGCGTTATTTGCGGGAATTTTTAATTCACTTTTTTAATTTAAAAAAATCTGCGTCTGAAGCGCATCGATTGCTCTTAGAAGCATATAATGAGGCTGCCATGAGTAAAAGAACATTTCGTGAGTTGTTTTAAGAGTTTAAAAACGGGAATTTTGACGTAACAGACAAAAATCGCAGTGGAAGGTCAAAAATTTACGAGGATGTAGAATTGAAGGAATTATTGGAATAAGATTCGTCTTAAACACAAAAAAAACTTGCACTTACTTTAGAAGTCATTTACCAAGCAGTCTCACATCGTTTAAAATCGTTAGGAATGATTATTACACAAAGTAATTGGGTTCTATACGAATTAAAGCCGAAAGATGTTAAACGCCGATTATGCATGAGTGAAATGTTGCTAGCTAGGCACAAAAAAAAGGTTTTTTACATCGAATTGTCACTGGTGATGAAAAGTTGATACATTATGAGAATCCAAAAAAAAGAAAATCATGGGGACTACTTGGTCACACGTCAACATCCACAACAAAACCAAATATTCACGGAAAAAAACTCATGCTGTGTATTTGATAAGATCAGCTGGGTGTGGTGTATTAGAAGTTGCTTATTTCAAGCGTAACAATCACTAGAACTCTTTACCGAACAGAATTGATGAAATTGAGCCGAGCTCTAAAGAAATACCCCCTGAATACTACTCCAGACACAAGAAAATTATTCTTCTACATGATAATGCTCGTCCGCATTTAAAGTTTAGGAGAAAAACTATTCGAAAACACTTGATTTAGAAGTACTACCCTACCAATGTACACCATGTCAATGGCACATGCTTTGTCGGAACAGCGGTTCACATCATATAAAGATATCAAAAATTAGGTTAATTCGTTAATAGCCGCAAAAGATAAGGAGTTCTTCAGACATGGAATCCGAACGCTGCCTGAAAGATAGGAAAAAGTAGTTTCTAGTGATGGAAAAACTTCAAATAAATTTAAACTACCGTTCTTTTACAATAAATATTATTTTTTCGACAAAAAGCGGCTGAAATCTATTTATACTCTTAATATTTTTATAGTAAATCCAATGTCTAAATAAATACATTTCTTTAGGAACTATACTTCAAAATACGTGCTTATATACGGATCGTTTAATTAGAAAAAAGTACCACTATACTTTTTATCTTCTAGCCAAACAAATGAAAATCCGTTTTTATTCTAATGTTTGTGCTCACTTTAAAACGATGTTACGTCCTAACGTTATTAAATTTGTTATTTTATTAATACAAGCGGAATTCGAAATATTTGGCTCATATTTTAATAAATTTAGGTTAGGATTTATTATGTTTATTTAAATTTAGAATTTATTTGTCACTAAGACGAGAAAGTCTTTTGTAGAACAATACTAATAATATTCCTTTTTTTCTGAAAGCTATTATTCTTCTGTTAGTTTTTACTTCTTGCGTATTTCTTAGAAACTTATTTTTGTTCAAATCCTTATTGCGCACTATCGCAGGTAGCAACAGCTCGCGCGATCGACGTGTTTACGACCACGTACGCTAAAGGGCGTGGATAACGTGATCGAAGTGTTCTCTTCTATTTTCTTATTTTAATTTTAAATATCACATATATTAACAATAGTTGTATTGAAAGTTTAGAACGCTTCCATTTATAATTAAGTCGTCGCTAAAACCAAGCCACGTGATCGACGTTTTTTCTTCTATTTTCTTATTTTAATCTTGAATTTCTCATATATTTATATACGTATATTATATATATTTATTTATATATTATATATA
>JACGWG010000080.1:48132-87258 GCA_023678865.1 Polistes exclamans | reverse complement strand
CGGCTAGCTAAAAAAGTCGGCACTTTGCCTCTTATTGACTGGACTATAAGGAAACTCGGCAGTTCGGTAAACGCTACCCCTCCCTCTATCGGTTCATAGTACAGGCCCGTAACTGCGTGATCGGAAACCCACCGCGCTATAATAAAAATTCATATATCAATTCTTTGCATTGCCATAAATTAATTAGTCCGCTTTCAAAGAGTAAGACAATTAACATCGGTACACAATGGAACGAAAACAACTCGGTCGGGTACGAGCGGCGATGAAGGCGCGGTTGACATATTTAAAAAAGGCAATTGAAGAAGGAAAGTTAAGTCCGGATGAGATACCATATCGCCTCGAACGATTAATTCATTAGATAGATACATACGAACAATTACATCAGGAATGTCTAGATAGTGATACGGAAGGAGAGTTCGGTGATTAAGACCATCTTTTAGATAGATATTACGCAATCAGGAAGACATTGGGCGCGAGTAAACCATCCACGGTTAATATCGCGAGCGATGCCAGCACAGCTACGAATAACATCACGACCGCAGAACGACAGGTTAAATAGCGACGTATTGAGATACCGCAATTTGACGGAGACCTAGAAAAATGGCTTTCGTTTAAGGATGGTTTTTTTAACCTTGATAGATGCGCGAACCGATATGTCCGATTTAGAGAAGCATACATACCTCCGAGATTTCCTGAGGGGCGACGCGTTCGAGACGGTCAAGTCATTTCCGGGAAACGGATTGTGTTACAAGAAAAAATTTACTATTGAAAAATTATGATCGGAAATGCGTCATTCTGGCGAGATACCTGGACGCCGCGCTAGAGTTATTAGGTTTAGCAGATAAGTCGGTATTAGGAGTAACGAAACTCAGAAATACGATCCGAGCTCATTTTCAAATGATCAATTCATTCAACGCGCCCCACGTTATACCAGTTCGTATCATCAAGCGACTTTTAACCCCTAACGTTCGAGAGGAATGGGATCGGCAACCTAATTCGGATAAATACCCGACCCTCGAGGAAATTTTTATATAACTCTATACATCTTTACAATTTGTCCTTAGATATTTGGTAAATTGTTATATAAGTGAAGGGGATAGCACGTAGACGTTTTCTCCAGTGAGAAAGCGTCGTTATTGTCGTTTATTTCATTGACTTTTAGTTAACTAGGTCTCTTGGGTGGATTCTTTTGAGCCTTCTGGGGATATATTGGTTGTAGTTATTGTTGGCTAGCGGGTTTATGTGCGTATCGATTTTTTTTTTGTATCTGTAGGTTGACTTGATTATTTCTTCTTCTATTGTGGGAATGTTTAAGTCCTTTCTTATATCTTCGTTATGGATGTACCATGGAGCATTCACGATTGTGCGTAGGGCTATTGATTGTTGAGCCACTAGTTTAGTAATGTGACTTTTCGCCGCTATACCCCATAGCGGTAAGCCGTAAGTCCAAATTGGTTTTATTATAGTTTTATAAATTAGTAATTTGTTCTTGATGCTAAGTTTTGACTTTTTACCCGTCAGCCAAGCCATTTGTCTCCTTTTAATACGTATTTGTTCCATTTTAGCACTTATGTGTTTTTTCCATGTAAGTTTGGAGTCAAGATGTAGGCCTAAATATTTGACCGTTGATGTCTGAGGAACCTCTGTATTATACAGTTGTATTTTAGGTACCGTGCCCCTCCTCAGTGTAAACGTAATATGTTTACATTTGGTACAGTTTACTTTAATCTTCCTATTGTATAACCAATCCTCGAGGGAATTGATTTGGTTTTGCAATAATTGAACTGCTTGTTGTGGATCTTTATTTACGGTAAACATCGCCGTGTCGTCTGCAAACGTTAAGACAGTACAGTTAACGTTTATCGATATGTCTGCTGTATATAGGGTGTAAGGAATTGGTCCGAGGATACTTCCCTGCGGAACCCCAGCTTTGATTAGTTTGATGTTCGAATGAGTATCTTTTATTTTTACGTAGAATGTCCTGTCGGAGAGATAAGATTTTAGAAGTTTGAAATACGAATATGGAAAGTGTTTGTTGATTATTTGTAATAATCCTTGATGCCACACTTTATCGAAAGCTTTTTCTATATCTATGAAGACGGCGGAACAGTACTCCTTATTTTCAAAAGCTGTTATTATAGTATTCGTTAGTCTGTGCACTTGTTCAACGGTAGAGTGTTTGTTTCGGAATCCAAATTGATGGTCAGGAATCAGGTTTTTTGCAGAAATAATTTTTTTCAATTTAATAAATATTATTTTTTCTAATTGCTTAGATAGTAGTGGTAGTAACAAAATTGGTCTATACGAGTTTACATCATGCGGATCTTTATTAGGTTTAGGGAGCATTATGATTTCCGCGAGTTTCCAAGTACTTGGAAAGTAATGGACACGTAATGCTGCATTATATATAATTGTTAGCATCCTAATTGCTTTAGGTGGCAGTTCCTTCAGTATTCTCCCATTAATTAGATCGTAACCTGGCGCCTTTCTTGATTTGATTTGTGATATTAGCATTCTAATTTCTTTAGCTGCTGTGTTGTTAATGTTTTCCTGATGTTGTGTTTTGCTTCTAATGTCGTTTATGTTATTGTCTGTGTATGTTTTGGTATTGAATTTATGTACTGTGAATATTTTTTCAAGGCTTATTGCGAATGTTTCCGCTTGTTTTTCTGTGCTTTTCGCCCATGAGCCGTCAGTATTTCTTATGGCTGGTATTGATTTTATTGGTCTTTTGAACCTCTTTGTTGTTTTCCAGAGAGAGTAGTTTGTATCCTCGTGAGGTGAAATTGAAGTGATGTATTTTTTAAATTCGGCGTTGTTATAGTCCCGTAAACTCTGCTTAACATCTTTGGTTACTTTATTTAGTAGTCTCTTATTGCTCTTTGTTTGGTTTTTCTGCCACCTAGCTTTGACTTGCCTTTTTATTTTTATTTTATGCAAAATATTGCTGGGATATGTTAGAAAATCTCTGGAAGTAACTTTTTGGGATGTAGATGCCCACGCTGCTTCTTGAATAGCATCTGTAAGGTTCTTGACTGCATTTTCTATTTGAGAAGTGGTCTTGAGCGGGATGTTACAGTTTAATTTTGATTCTAATGTTTCTTTAAAAATCATCCAATTTGTGCTACCATTGTGTACGATCGGAATCGATCGTGAGCGAGAAAGTAGCAGTTTATAAGGCGCGCCTTTTTTGTCCAATATTAACATTCGTATCCCCACCATTCAGCGCCGAGCGTATACGCCCTGCTGGGCCCATTACCGAGGACATTCGGTCTATTCTTTCGCCAGACGCCTAAGAGACCACTTCATTTTCCAACAAACAGTAGCAGACGATTCAACAGCACAAACGAGTGCGATCACATCCCAGGGTCAACAATAGAAAGGTGACGGACCGCAGAGGCGGTGATTCACGGTAACAAAGGTAGAGGCAACACGCCAGGTGGGAAAGTTCATATATTAGTACCAATCATCTTGAACGCATAAACGAGAGGAGCGGTAACTCGGGCTTGTCCGTAGGCGACCGCTGATAGAGAGGAGAGAAGTCAACCACGGGCTTGTCCGTGGTTGATCATCATTCAACATATAATGTAGCAGAGAACAGGGTTTTTATGCCGTAGAGCTTTTCCCTGACGAGCCAATAAAGCATTAGCACTTTTATTGGCTCAACCACGTGTTTTATTTTGTTCTAATTACCCTTTCACCTTCTTCACCATTAGCTAAATCCAATCGCCGGAGGACTCCATGTAGGAGGAATTTTTGGCAAATACACATTGCATAGCGTTGGTGATTTTTTGTATAGTAAGGGTTTGCTCTGATATGTTATTATAATAGGAGAATGGTCTAAACTAAAATCCAATAATGATTTGGTTTTGAAGTGCATTAGGTTTAGGCCTTTTAAGATGCCGAAGTCTATTAAATCGGGGGTTTTATTAGAAGCTGATGGCCAGTATGTTGGTTCACCTGTCGTGAGGATATTTAGGTTTGCGTTCGTTATGTAAGAGTTTAAGATTTTACCTCTCGGTGAAGTGGTTTTTGATCCCCAATATGGATGTTTGGCGTTGAAGTCACCAGCTACTATAAATTTATTACCTAATTCCTTGAAGAAACTATTCCATTGGTCGATTGTAATTTTAAATTTTGGCGGTGCGTAGATAGCCGATAGTTTAATTGAATTACCTTGTGTTTTTAGTGTAATTGTGGTGGCTTGAAGGTAATCGTTTTCTGTTTTACTGTGTAGATGATATTTTATCTCGTTCTTAATAATTATAGCAGTTCCACCATGCGCTTTACCTGAAGGATGTTTGGTGTCATACATGGTGTAGTGTGAAATATTTATGTAATTTTTGTCTGTGAGACTAGTTTCAGATACGAGTAGAATGTCTATATCATGCGTGTATATGAATGCTTTGGTTTCTTGAATTCGTTGTTGTAATCCGTTGCTGTTCCAAACCGCTATTTTTATTTGTGTATCCATTATTTGTTATTAGGTAGCGTTTTTGTTAGTAGTTGTAACATTGTGGTAATTTGTTGCGTTTGTTGCTTTAGAAGGGAATTTTGCTCCCTTATCATTGTGGTAATGATTTCTGTATTTTTAATAGATTGTTTTAGTAGTTCTTTAATGTCCGATATCTCCTCAGTTTTTAAGTCATTTGTATTTGTATGTGCACGTTTAGTTACTTCGGCATAGCTTTTTCTTGGTTCGTTGAGTTCAACTATCGGTGTATTATCCCTGTTGGAATTTGTGTTTTGTTTATTGTAGTATGTTTCCTCGTAAGGAACGTTTTAATAGGGTTTTTCCAATACCTTTGTTCTCAGCGTTGGATACAATTTTTGTTGTAGTAATTTTCTCGTTTGACATCCTTTGTAGTTTGCTGGGTGGTTACTATTGCAGTTTACACATATGACTTTTTCTATTTTGCCCTCATAAGGACAGAGCACTGTTAAATGGTTTTTTGCACATTTTACACATGCAGGATCTCTGTTACAGTAATTTTTAGTGTGCCCGTAGGCTTGACATCTTTTGCATTGAGGTATTTCTCTTTTAGTTCTTGGTGGTTCAACTTTAACTATTGTACTAAGCAGTATTTTAATCTCATATATACTTTTGTTGTTATCTTGAGGAGCCAGTTCAATAAGAAATAATGGTAGCGGCTGTTTGGTATCGAATTTTATCATATTAGTTATTGATCTTACCTTGTGTCCCATTTCGTTAAGTTCATTTGTTATTTTAACTGTGTTGGATTTGGGATGAAGTCCTCGAATAACTATTTTATAGCTCTTCTCATTTTTTTCTTGATACGTGTGGTATCCCGCGTTTTTAGTTTTTAATGCATTTATTACCTTTCTTAACGTATCCGGTGTGGTGGTTTGTACTTTCACTTGGTTGTCTTTAAGTTGTTTTATTACGTAATTGTTTTTACCAATTGTTTCTTCCAGTAACTCGAGCAGAGGGTCGATGATTTCTGCGTCAATGTATATAGGTGGAGGCTTAACTGCTTTTTTTTCTTCTACTGCTTTTCCTGTAGTGTTTTGTGTTACTGTTGATTCGTCGAGTATATCATAAGAGTTGCTTATGGGAATGTTATGGAGCCATTTTGCAGGTAATGGTGTGGAGAAGTTGTTATTGTTGTTTTTTTGCTCACTTGTTTTGCGTTTTCTTGAGTTTTGTAGCTTGGTTGATTTTGCTGGTAACCAGTTTTGAGAATCTTCCGAATCAGTATCCATTTCGCTTTCCATTCGCGAGTTTCTATCATTTATTTTGATTATTCTCCTTTCAGTACGACCAAGGTTAGCTGTTTGTTTCTTTTCTGTTGACGGTTGGCCTATTTCGGTATTTTGAATGATAAAACTATTTCCATTGTTAACGATTTTCAGAGGTTTAATGTTATTTCTTTCCATGTTAACTAGCTTTTTGCCATAGGCTTGTCCACGCGGTTACCCGCGTGGGTGTAATGTTACCTCGCTTGTACACTGGTTACTCACCCTTGTAACTGCGATGTCGACTAACGTACTTTATAACGTATCTCAACTTACTTATTATTTAAATACTTATGTTCTCGGGAGCGATTAGATAAACACGTCCGTATTTACTAACGATTGAACGAAGAATGGCTCGAGGAAATGGACGAATTTCTAAACGAGATCGAATTACGTAACCTTGCATCATCGGGCATTCCAGGGTCTACGCGAGACGAACCTCACGAAAAACGTAAAGCTATCGCGCCGACAACACTACGCCCGCGGAAACGATAAAATATACAACCCACGCGTACGTTCCTCACCAATATGACGTCGAAATGTGTCATTTGTAGAAGAGACTCCCACTAATTATTCCGCTGCAGCCGATACGGTCGAATGACGCCGCGCGAGAAATGGGCGGTGATAAAAAGGTATGGGTTATGTATAAATTGTCTAGGGAAACATCAGGGAGCTTGTCGATCCTCGAGTTGTCAAATTTGTCGTAAACCACATCACACGTCATTACATCGGGCCGATATCAATAATCTACCGGAGAAACCTGAAAGCGCGTCTCCGAAGAAGGAATCCACTGCGAATGTGTCCCAGACCGACCGTAATTCAATATGACTAACACCAATTTTCTATGTTAACGCGCGAAATATACCGAATCAATTACTTATGAGTGCAATGTGTCACGTAAAAAGGGGAGACGGAACATATAGACAGTGCCGCGCATTACTAGATACCTGTACAGCAGCGCATTTCATTACTGAAGACGTCGCGAGGGAATTCAACTTACCGATTAGGCCGTATTCAATTCCCATCAATGCCATCAACGATACACACACTCATTCGACAGGTATTATTGAGATAACAATCCAATCACTAGATAACCGATACAAACGGAATCTTTCATTGCTCATCGTTCCTAAAATAGCTGATCAAGTTCCGAGCGAAGTCTTTCCACGCGAACTCTTTAAAATTCCGACTAATCGAAAATTAGCAGACCCTCAGTTTCATTTGCCGCGACCAGTCGACATCTTGATAGGTTCCGGAGCCACGTTATCCCTCATGTCCATTGGGCAATTTCACCTATCGCGAGAGCGTGGTGATTCGATACTCCAAAAAACACGTTTAGGTTGGGTAGTCGTCGGCGGAATAGAGTCGGACGAACAAAGGGGAAAGACCGCATTTTTCGCGACGACCGAGTTGAGAGATCAATTGGAAAGATTTTGGCTAATTGAGAACGCGATCGCGACCCGAACGGAGATTATAACGGAGGTAGAATACGAAACACACTACAAACAAAACACGAAACGCGACGAAGCGGGACGGTATGTAGTGCGTTTACCGTTCCGCGAAGAGGGACACGATTATAGCGAGTCACGCCATATAGCTTTGCGTCGCTTCCACAGTCTTCAGCGAAAATTAAACACGAACTCCGAACTGCGGAACGAATACGAGCGCAGCATGCGAGAATACATAACATTATACATGACATATAGTCAAGGCAACAAGAGGAGAACTTGGAAAATTTAGCTAAAAAGGCGAAATTTGATATAATGGTAATTCGACGACGCTGAATCGAATGGTGCTATTTTTTTTGCAATCAGATTTTCTGGTAATGAGAAAAAGGGTAAAAAACGGTAAAAAACGGCCGTATCTTAGAATCTAGGCATTAAATCGAAAAAAGTTTCAAACAAAAGTTGTAGAGAATTGAAAAATACATAATATACGCTAAGAATCTATAATCTTTACAAATGGTACATAAATCGTTATCACGTTGAGTGCCACACGAAATCTGAAGGAAATCCTCGTCAGGCTACGCCCGTTATATAGTATTAAATAAATGTAAAATAAATGTAAATAACTTCAAATAACTTCAAATAACTTCAAATAATAAAGACCAAACAAATAAAATAAATAATTAGCAATAATATTAGTTTTGGAAGTGACATTTAAATTATTTAAATTTGTATTAAATATATAATTTAATTATATTGTATATATAAAAATATATTATTCTTCAATGTAGTACAAAATAATAATGTTTATAATGAAACATCAAGACATGTAAAAAGAATTTGTATAGCTTAAGGATAGAAAAACTTGAAAAAAAATTAATTCCCCTGCGAAGAATCGAACGGTAACTACCCGTGCGAGAAGCAAAGACGATACTACTTACGCTAGCGTGTCATTTGACTACTATTCAATTTTTTCCTTACAATTTTTGTGATTGTGAAGCTGAAAAAAATGCATTTCTGTTTTCTTATAACATAATAAAAATGAACTAAAAAAATGTCTTGACAAAAAATAAATTCCACGTTTTTATAATATCCTTTCCTGAATATTTTGAATTTTAATTTTATGTGTAGATATAAAATTTTTCTTTTTCATATATGTATCCAATTTGATACACAAATAAATATTTGGGAGACAGCAAATCTTTAATTTAAAATTTCCTAAAATACATAATTTGTTGACTAAATAATAATATTTTCTGTTAAAATGAATTATTGTTTTTCTTTTAATCAAGGTTCACTATTTTTGACAATAAATAAAAAAACGGCATGCCATAAGCATCAAGATTCGATGTAAAAATGCCGCGCTTATACGCCGATATATATATAGATATACAGAACGCTCGACACTCGATCGTCAAAACGAAAAATTCTCGCTGCAGCATGAAAAAATATTAGAAATATATAATACAGAACACTCAACAAAATCGATGGCCCAAACAAAAATACTCGCTATCGCCTAAACAAATAGAAAGGGAAGTATCCTTTTCTTTTCTCACTCGCACTCGCATTCACGACCGAGAGAGCCCAAGATAACGCACACTAGCTCGCTCGCCTGTAAAGACCGACGTAGAGGCGTGGCTTGCCCCCTCTCTTACAATTACCTTTCACCTTTATTTTCTCGCTTATTTTTGCAAATACGAAGATACACTTTAGAACATTTTTTATGTATTTTTCAATTCTCAACAACTTTTGTTTGGACCTTTTTGTGATTAAATGCCTAGATTCTAAGATACGGCCATTTTTTACCCTTTTTTAACCTTTTTCTCGTAAACGCCACATCGTATTGCAAAAAAATTAGCACCATTCGATTCAGCGACGTCGAATTACTATTGTATCAAACTGTAGTATTTTCTTACCTGAACGTCATTCATTTTTCTCTGAGTGACTGGACTATTGTTTCTTCCTCTATATTTTAGTGAGTTCTCTGTTATAGCTCGTAGCGTCTTCACTTCTGTAGTTCTCAAGATACGTTCTGTTATCGTTGACTCTGCCCTTGTCTCTGCCGCGTAGGTCTTTTTCGGTCTAATATAAGTTTTGAATATTCATGTTTTGTTTTTGATGCTTATATGTTTGTTTCTCCATATAATATCTTTGAGGTATCCAGGGATTATGAAGGCTTTGGTTGTTTGGTCTTCTACATTCTCTTCTAGGTTTCTGTTGCTCGTGATTTTTACTACTAGATATTTGAATTGAATCACTTGGTTGACACTTTGGTTGTATACTTCTAACTTGCATCGTCTGCAATCTCCTTAGAGATTGTAAGTGATTCAATCTTCTATGCCTTAATAGTTATATTATAATAGCATTCCTGCCGTATTTTTTAATTTATATAACATCCTTTGCAGGTCGTCTTCATTTTCCGACATGTTGACTGCGTCTTCGGCGTAACATATTATTTTTATATTTTCTTTTCCTAGCTTAACTCTTTCTCCAGCTGTTTTCACCTCCTTGATTATTTCGTCTATGATCAGGGTAAACAAGATCGGACTTAGACAGTCTCCTTGTCTGATTCCGGTCATTTTTGGGATCTTTATGGTTGTCATATTATTATTATTGTTTTATTTTGGGTGTTAAATTCTTTTATTGTCTGTATTATATTTGTTCCGACATTTATCGGAATAGTAGGAGTAATATTATACAACAGAAAATTCGGATAAGATACACGTTTACAAAGATACCCGACCGAGGACTATGCAAAAAAATAGAGAGTATTTATTTAGGACCTTTGGGTTTTTTTGCGTCGGCATGTATTCATAGAGTATAAAGAACTAATATAGCTATCACATAGGGCATCTTATCTTGGATTTCTAGAACTTGGAGAGTAGTATATTTAATCAGATATCACCATTCTAAGGTCGCATCGGAGCCCTTTGGTGGGATGTATCGTAGAGTAGTGAAGGAGGGCAGTTACATTTTAGCCCAAAAATAGTTAGATTTCCATACTCGTTAAGCGGAATCACATCCAAGTGATCCGAGCAGAATTCAATACATTACACAAGTTCAACAAGTCAGTAACCTGAGGTTATTACTAGTAATAAGCATCAAATTTAGCGTAGATCAGTATACAAGGTCCAAGCACCATACCGATCTCTTGTGAACGAGTAATAATAAATATTCACATTTCATTACAATTTTGAAGTGTATTATTTGGATTAACTCCTTCCGCCCTTACAACGCGGAAGTGGAAAGAGACAGCAGTCTTTTTTCGAGCAAAGTGAGAAAGCGCGTGCACGAAGGCGTGCACAGTACGGGAGTGGGAACCAGCACTACCGTACAACCGTACATTTGGTTCTGCGAGTCAGATCAATCGTACATTAAATGGTCCTTCGAGCCGGATCAATCGTACAGTATTGCTGTTTACTCCTCTGGCTCTCAGTAGCTGTAGTGCGTCCCAAAGCATCACTTTGTCAACCGCTTGCTGGAGGTCAAAGAAGCATATGAATATTGGTTTATTTAATTTTATTGATTTTTCGGCTATTTTTCGTAGTATGAATGTTACGTCCACCGTAGATCTGTTTCGTCTAAAGCCCTGTTGTTCTTCGCTTATTCCTGTCTGCTCTATTTCCTTCGCCAGGATTTTCGTCATCAACTTCTGTACTGCACTTAGGAAACTAATTCCGCGGTAATTCTTCGGTTCTGTCTTGGTTCTCTTTTTAAAAATGCGAACTGTTATGATCTTCTTTTATTTAGCAAGCACTTTTTTGCGTTTAATATTTTATTTAATAGGATACTTAGTTACTCTGTTAGTGATCTTCCTCCATATTTTTTCAGTTTGAATGTTATCTCATCTGTTCTTGGTGTCTTACAGTTTCTTGGTATGTCTATTCTTCTTTGAAATTCCTCAGGCGAAATGGTGTAGTAGTTTAGTTCCTCTTCTTCCTCCTCCTCGCATATGTTGTAAGTTTCCTTCGTTTCATTTTTATACAGATTCATGATAAGTTTTTCCCATTAATCAGTTGCGATTTTTTCGATCTGCACGGATTCGTTTACATTTTTCTTTGGTTTTTTAGCATGTTTTACACTTTTTATGTGCTCCGTAAAGGTACTGTTCCATGTCAGCTAAGAATATTTTCTAGAAATTCCGTTTTTTTTTCTAATTGTTTCGTTTACCTTGTTTCTAGTTCGTCGGTAATCCTTGTATGTTACTGTTTTACTTCGGTACTGTAGGTAAGCGTACCTTTCTTCTTTTGCTAGGGTCCTTACTTCGTCCTGGAACCAGAAAGTGTTACTCCGACTTTCGTTAGGGTTGCATATTCACTTGCTGAGAGTTTTCATTGTTGCCTCTATGATGTTTTTTTTCATCTTTTTTCATGATGTCTTTACATCATTCGTTTCTATGGTTTTGATTTTATCCATACTTTGTTCTAATTTTCTTTGGTACAAGTTTTTGGTTGATTCATTCCTTAACAATTCTATGTTTAGTTTTTCTGTTATTTATTTTTCTTTTTGCTTTGTTTTGGTGTAAAGAATTTTTTTTCCTATTTTTACATATACCAGGTTGTGATTAGTTCCTGTGTTTGCTGTACTCAGCTCTCTGGCATCTAGTATTTTTGCGGGATGTATGTTCTTATTTTTTAATATATGGTTTATTATCGATTTCTGTCCTCTTGTGTTTTTGTAGGTTAATTTGTGTTGCGGTTTATGAGAGTAGAATGTGCTGTTAATGCGTAGTTCGTTCATGACACAGAAGTTTGTCAGCTTTTCTCCATTATCATTGGTAATATTCTCATTAAAATGGTCTTTTATCCTATTTACTATCTTATTACTGATCCTTGCACTAAAATCCCCAAGTATTACAGTCTTGTCTTGCCTAGGTATGTTGTCTAGGTGCGCTTGCATCTGTTCATAGAATTCCTCTTTCTCTTTTTGTGGTTTGGTGACATCTGGAGCGTATAGAGTAATTATGTGCGTCGGTGTCTTTTTTGGAACAGTAGCATTACCTGTAGTATCCTGTCGCTGTTATATTTAAACTCTAGTACGTTATTTTCGTATTTCTCGTGTATCCGTAGGCCATTTCCAGAGGTGACTCTTTTATTTTTATTTTTTCTGCTATTGAACATATTTTTCATATCATAGGTTCTACTTGCCTTTTTTTTTGGTTTTTGGAATACCACAGATATCTAGTCTGTGTTTTTCTATTTCCCCTACTACTTACTAATCTTTATTGTTTATGGATGTTACATTCCAGCATCCTATTCTAAAGGTTTTTATTTTCCATTTCTTGCGTATTCCTTACTTCCTTGCTATTTTGTCATCAGTATTTTCTGTCCTATACGAGGTTACATTTCTAATAGCGCTTTGTTTTTCTTACCGAGGGTAGGTTGCTAGCCTCACCCTTGAATCCTCCTCTTTAGTCTGGGCTTGAGAGCAGCTAGATTTACTTGGCGGAATGCCAAACCTAAGAGAATTTTTAATAACCTCAGGAAAATTTTAATTTAAAACAAGGGCGTATTTAGATAGAAGAATTTAGAATACGTGCGTTTTTAACGATTTTTAAAATTATATTTTTATTATGAGTATTTTACATATTAAGTATGTCTGCTATCTACTTTATTAAAATTATTTATTTTTTATACTTTTTATGCTCACATTAAATACTGAATGTCTTTTAATTTTTAAAATATAATTACTTCTTATTATGTTTTGTTACGCCATAGGAGTATAACTTCTTTCGTGCATATATAAATACACAAACCCGTGTTTTTTGATTTAGTTTTTCAATCTTAATAATAAACCTTTTCTTGATTACGTGACTATTTGATGAGGAAAATATCAAGTATAGCAGATAAAAAAATGACTTTGGACGAAACAATATTAAAGTTTCCAGAAAGTTTGAAAATGATGAAATAACCTTATAGTTTTAGGTTAATTGTTAAGGACATTCCTTCATAGCATTATATCGAGTGACTGAATTGTCACTTCTGCATTTCGAGAGTAATCATTCATTAAAAACTCTTGTGTTTTTGGACAAAACACACATTGGAACATTTGTTTTGTGAAACAAGTGAATAACTTAAGTCAAAAAGAGGCGAAAAGAGCGATAAACGTCGAGAAACAATGTAATTTTACTGGTTTAATCTCTAAAGTAAATTTTTAACGTTCAATTTCTTGTAAGTATATATCATAATGATCTTGTTCCAAAATAACTTACAAAATTTGCGTATATGAAGAGGAAAGAACGAGAAGATAGATTGAAAGCAGGTAAGCGTATATTAACGAGTTTTACATAATTCTTGCATAATCTCACACAATTTTTTAATCGTAGTTATAAAAATATTGTTCGAACTGCCGTATCTCCTCTGCTTGGGGATTCCCTTCATCAATTCGTTGCTAAATAATTTTAAACGCAGTCATAATTATTGAGTTATAAAGCTTACATATAATAATAATAGTAATTTATATAATATTTATCATTATAATAACAGTAATAATATATTATAATAATTATATTAATTATAATAATAATACTATCGTGTAAGTTAATCCAAACAAAAAATAGATAATGACATTAATGACATAAAAATAGAATGAATTACCTCCTTGTCTGTTTCACCAGCAAAGAAATTTTTCTCATTATCATCTGTGGAATTATCTGTTAATAATTGGCGAACAGCGATTATTGAAAAGTCTGTGCAGAGTATAGCATTTAGTCGTTTAAAAAACAATGACATTTTGGTGTAATACACGCTTTCGAAATTAGTCTTTGTTAGTGTACTTTCTACGAAATTAGGCAATAAAATAAATAACCCATGAAGGCAAGATTCTTTTCTTATTTTGCATAATTTTACCACATTAGTGTCTCCTAAATCATCTTTGTCCAAGTCGAGCGAGGAGAAAATGAAGAATTTTACGTGTGATGGACAGTGCTTTCTGCTATATTTATCGAGTATATCAGTAACTATTAAATACTTTAACAAAGAAATTGACGAATCTATCTTCGTTCTCTGTAAATAAAATATACCATCGCGATGACCTATAGTTAAAGCTTCTTTAAATATTTTGTCAAAGCTGCGGCTTTGCTTAAGTCATCCTCTTGTCGAACAATGATCGTTGCTCCATATTCGCGCTATTTTAGGACCAAGTTTTCGTTACTTTGTTTTGACATATTAGAAACAATGATTAATTTTCTAGCTCCTTGTTCGATCATCCATTCGATCAGTACTTTTCCAAAGATATTAAAACCGTCGATTACGAGGTAGCATTTATCACTATGGAAGAAAAGTTGAGGAATAAAGTTAGAGAATTTTTTTTCTTCTTCCAAGTTGACTAAAACCTGAAAAAAAATACATTCGTATTAAAATTGTTAACAAATCGATCGTATTATTTCATAAACTTTATATATATTGAATTACTTTTCCGTAACGTTCACAAGCCTCAATTTTTCTTTCTTCTGTTGCTTTCTGAATCATAGTTCTTCGTGATATAATTGGTTTTATTGTACCTGCCTGTAGAGCTTTTCTCATCAATTCCGCTGATTTTCTCTTTTTTCTTTGTGGTAATTTAATAAGATCTTGTAAACAGTAGCTATATACACTTATGAACCGTATAAAATTAGATTTTGGTAATGAAATTTAATTAGGTCCTTTACAATCATAAATCATTATCAAATGTTTTAAATTTTTAACAATGTCCAGACAATTTTCCATATCGTCTATGATGGAATAATTTGCAACTACAAAATCAAAACCCTTGCTTTTCGTAATATTTATAATATTAATTCTATACTCTTCAACTTTGATGATATTAGACAGTGGTAAGCGTGGTCGCATCGACTCGATCACCCGTTCTTCTGCATCCGTTTCGAAAGTAGTGTAAACATCAAAATTATAAGATATAGATAAATTTATGAGAGCCTGTTCTACGTCACTAGCACCATAATGTATTTATATAGTTTTAATTCGTTTAATCTCAAAGTATCCGAATGCAAAATGCAAAATGCTGCCATATAGGCTTAGGAAAATGTTAAGGCATCTTCGAAGCTACAAGTGTTTGGAATAATCCAAGTAAAATCTGGATCAACTGAAATTTCATTACTTATAGTCGAATTATCAACTAGTCCCATTACTCTACGACCTTTCTCATCTATCCCTGAATATTCTGTAATAGATATCTGAGATTCTAGGCTAACATCATTTTTTAACTAATATTCGTATACATCTAAGTCCAATGCAGAACATTTACCCTTCACTATTCTATTATTTTTTTCTTTAATCAATAGTAATTTTTCAATCCATAATAATAAGGCTGATTTAATTATTTTTGCTTGCAAACGCATAGAAGGAGTAGACTTTACTCGCAATGGCATCCATCTGTATGTGCCCCATACTCCGTTTGGCGCTAATACATTTTCACGAAGATTAATTTTTATTTGTGATTCTTAGAATTCATTTTGAAGGGAGAATTTCGGTGCTTTAGCATCTTGGAGATCAAAAATTTGAAGTTTTTTATACCCCGGTTCTTCTTTTTATATCTCGAAGTATCTCAATTATATGATTATCGATAATAGTGCTAGCCACAAATATAACATTGTCATATTTTGAGTCTTGTAAACAGATTTTTAACCGATCTAAACTGTTTTCGTGGTTATTAACAACCACAGTTTTTCCTAAATTTCTTCCTTTATATAAAAGAAGAGCTGTACGACAAAGATCAACTTTTATTTTCATGACGATGTTTAATCCCACACTTGTCAATACAGAAATCGCATTATCGTCCTCTTTTGTTTCAATGATTGTAAATAAAAATGATTCTTTACCAAGAGTACTAATAAGTTTTTTTACATCGGTATAATGCGCGTTATATATTATCGTCAAAAAATAGTTCTCATTAATAATCTGACAAAGCAACTCTCTAGCAATTAATTTTATATTGAAGTTTTTCATCGTTCTTTTTATAGCATTCCCAAGTTAATCCAAAATATTCTTATTTTTCTTTTTTGACTCACTCATTGACAATAACTTTTTTTCACTGTTCATGCTAATGTGTTTTGAAATTAATCCTAATACTGCGTTTAATACGTCGTCGATAGCCATCCTTGTTTTATTAATATTCTGGATAAACCGAAGTTCCTCCGTGACAATTTTTAAGTTCCTGCTTTGAAATATTATTTTTTTAAATTGCATTAACCCATTGCAATTCCGGGGCAAGAAATTACGTTTGCCCGTTTTTCAAACTTCATCGGTAAGGCTACGAAAAAAAATTTGTATAGTTCATATAGTTTGGAAAACTAAGATACATTAAGTTAATTTCTGTCGAAACATTTATAAACACGATATATTAATAAGTAAAAAAAAATACTTTTTAATAATATAACAAGTTTGATTTACGAGCATATTTAATGTAAATACCAAATCGTCGTCGTTTGAAAAAAAATATAAGTATTGCCTGCTCGCATACTAGTCGTTTTTGATTTAGCTAATTGTCTATTGTAGTATTTCCTAATTTTAAGTGTTAGTACTTAAACGTTCAAAAGTAGCTGCCGATTATAATTGTTAAGAAAACTGTAATAAATAATGTATTATTAAACTATATTGTAATAAATATTATTTATTTAAATTTTCTATTCTTTTTGATTATATAAATAAAAAAATTGAAATTTATTTAATTTTAGTACAAAAATACTCCTATAAGATTCTACACATTTATTATAATTTGTATTTATGTGGTATTGAATGTGAAGAGTTTTAAAATTTTTGGTCTAAATTGTATATTAATAACCACGAGTAAGTTAATATTAAGTTACAAACGCTTACCATTGTTTTCTTACATTTTTTTTGTTAATTGTTCCATGTCGATGATGAGTTTTCGTATCTTACTCGGTACCAACATATTTTTATTCCTACTGCTAATAATTTGTACTTGAACTAATCTTTCTAGTAATAACTCCCAGTTTCTGCTCCATTTAAGCATTCCATTAGAACACGATGTAGAGAGTCCGCTAATAATATTGTAAGATTCTTCATACTGGTAACCATGTAAAAGTAGATTAGAGTAAATATTTGTTTCGTCTAAAATTTCCGTTTCTTCTTTTACTAAAATGATTTCTGGTATACCTTCTTTCTTTGTTTCTGCTAAGCGAATAGTTCCAGAAGCTACCATAATTTCATCTTTTGTTTTTACTTCAAATTTTCCTAAATCTGAAAATTTAAATTATTTCACGATATTTTTTAAAAATATTATATATATAGAGAGAGAGGATTGCTATATATACCTTTAAATATCATAATAAATAAATGAATTTTGCCGTTTCTAGATACTTCTAGTAATTTATTGTGAATAATAATATTCCCGAGTATAAAAAAATTATCAGTTTTATTCGGTATTAAATTCGAGTAAATATTCACAATCAATTTCAAATAGACAATTGAAGAAATGATAACATTGCCGTTAAATTTACATTTTCGTAAAAACTTGTTTTTATCTGATTTCAAATCTAATAGTTCTTCAGTTTGTTTAGTTTCTCGAAATTTACCAACTTTCACGTGCCTGTCAAACATATATATAATAGTTTATACCATCTATTTAAGAAATGTGTATTTTGTACCTACATATAAAACTGTGTTCCCATCGAACAATAGAAGAAATGGATGCGGATTCTCTAGAAACAGGATAAGGAATTCTCTGATAGAGTTATCCTAGCGTAATGGGAAATCCAAGATTATAAGGCTTTTCTAATGTGAATAAAATAAAAGTGGCATTGTACTTATGGCTTCGTTCTGTTAATGATAAATTAATGCAACTACTGTCCAATGATTTTTTTAGAATCGCCTAATAAATTATCAGTATTAGGTTATTTGATTTAAAAAAATTTTATAAAAATATAATTCTTAACAAATAACCCGGTAAAAGTCCATGGGGTGAAATTTCAATCGTTATAGCGTTTTTTGGTAACATTGTTAATACTTCTTCGAATAAGACAGGAGAAAGTAGATTACCCGTATGATATTCCGGTGAAGAAAGTTGAGCTTTCATTAAATGCAACTCATTTTTCGGAATAGACGTGCATATCTAGTGCGATATTGTGGTTGAGGGATTACTTTTCTAAGGTATTTTAACAACTTTGGACCAGCTGGAGAAATATACAGACTATGAAACGCAATATTACTAGTCGGCACGGTTTTAGCAAATATTCCTTTACTCTAAAGAAAAAATATTTATAGTTCTAAAATTCTAATATTTTAAATGTCTATCAGAAAATCTCTTAAGCATTACCTGTAATTCATTTACAAAAGCTTTTATGGACTCGGAAGGTCCACTTATGGTAGAACTGTCGGGTCCATTATAACAAGCAACATCAATGTCTTCAGGACAGAAATTTTGCAACAGTTTGTAACCCGGACCTACTGCGGCCATCGTTACGTGTATTAAATTACTTTCTACTGAAGCAAAACCACGAGATAGAGCGCTTAAAATCATTTTCTCAGTAGTAAAACAACTATCTGCGTAAAAATAAACCAGCTCACCAACGGAATGCCCGATCATGTAATTCGGTTTCAAGCCAACAGCATATAGAGCATCCATTATTTGAAAAAAAGAAAAAATAAACACTGCTGAAGAGGAAACATTAGAAATATTATTACTTGTATTGCTGCTATTCCCCAAAAGCTGTTTATAATTTTATCGTATATTGTTGGATTTTTATCGCATATTATATGCACAATATCGTAACCTCGTGGTCTTAAAACTACATCACATTTTTTATTGCTTCGGAAAAGATTGGTATTTTCTCTCTCTCTCTCATTAGCGATTCACCTAAAAGAAGATTTTACGTTTATTGTATACGATGTAAAATTGTTTCATTTATTTAAATATAAAATTGGTAGTATCTATTCCAGTCCATTGTAATCCCATCCCCGAAAAAAAGAACCAGATCTCTCGAGATTTAGCTGACATATTAGCTTGAACAATCTCTGTCAAATGCTTTGAATCAGCTGCTTGAGAATCTGGAATTACTGTATACGGATAACGGAAAAATGGTTTCTCAGTAATATCAGTAATTAATTGAACTAGTTCATCATCTCCTTTGCTCGATTTGAACTAAACACAAAAATAATATAATTCACGATCATTCTGTCTAATCAGTTTTGTCGTAAAATAAATATCTTACAATATTAAAGATCGATGATATCATTTCCTGAGTAAGACAAGATGCTACAAAAAGTCGTGGCATATTATTTGATGAAAGCTTTCTCCTCTGCTTTTCTTTTGAATGGCGTTTCAGGATAATGTGAGAAAAGGAACCGTTTATAGCAGCTGTGTTAACAGCAGTGTATCAATCCGTCCAAGGTGTTGGTTCTGTAATTACTTTTACGCGTCCATCCTGAAAACATTAGGCTTCTTCTGGAGGCTCGGAACAATGAAGATTTGGAGGTATAACTCCGGTCTCCATAGCAATTAGTACCTAGATATAAAAAATAAAAACATGTAGAATATTAAATTAAATTTGTGCTGTTTTATATTTAATGTTGTCTTTTCAGAAATTTTACCTTGATTATTAAATTTATTGCATTATTATGATATGTGTTACCTGTGTTTGACTTAATAGATTCTATTAAAAGAGAATAAGAAACACTTCGATCTTGACCATAAAAAAGATCTATTGCCTTTAATTCTTTGAAATTTATTGATTTGATTGCTGTACCATAGGTGCGATGTAAGTTATGTCGCTTGGTTTTAGACCGCTGTGTTTCAATGTCTTTTCCATTATAGAAGCCTGAAATCCGGCTGTGAGAAATAGACACGTGTTTCTTGGAATTGCTTCAGTGTATTTAACACAAAGATTAATGACCTCGACATAAACTCGCTTTGCATTTTCGGCTCTTTGAAGGAAAATTGTTCCTATCAAGTCGCTTCTCGGGAATCCTGAAGCTTTCTTATCAATAGATCTATTTACCCAGTCTGTTGACAACAAACCTAAATAATGGAATGCATAGAAAAACAAATTATTTATAAATTACGAAAAAATTAAACTTGCTGTTCTAAGAATTTTTATTATAATTGAAAAAAAAATATAAGATAAATGGCACTTTTGTTTTTACAGGCAAGAGCTGCAATTAATTATACCTAGTATACTTTGATTTTACCTAGATCATAGAGTTGGTAAAATGTTTGGGGAATTAAGCTTAAGATTCCCCTACTAATAATCGCGTAATTGCAATCTCCAGCTTTTATAGTTTCGTACGCTTTTTGAATTGCTAATGAACTTCATGTGCTGGTTTAATCGATATTGCAGCTTGTGCCAGTTAAACCCATACAAAACGAGATCCGGTTTGATAACAAACCACGGCATAGCCCAAGTAGAATATGTCCATATGATTAAAATGAAAATAAAAAAAATTGCACTTTGAATAATTTTACCTTTACTTGGAAGACAATAAATCAATCTAATTACTTACATGATGCAACCGGTTTATCATATAACTCTATGCTTCAAATAAATTTATTACTCCGTAAACATTGGTTTATTTGTTTTTTAGCTTTACAGGATTAACTCCAGCATCAATGACCGCTTCAAACGTAACTTCCGTTGCCATTCTTACTTCTTGAGGAATTATTTGTGTCTGTATTGCATTAATTCCAAAAAAAATATTATCAAATTTAGATATATTAGAAACTCTTCCTAAACGCGATGGTACTTTCGACGATTTATCCAAAAAATAATAATTTTATGAATCAAAAATAACGTTTATCATTACAAATAATTTCTATATAAAAACAGAGAAAAAATATTCTTACCTAATTTCCATCTTGTATGATCCTCAGATATGCAATCCTTTCCGTTCATTAGATTTGTCCTTAAATCATTGATATTGTCACTCTTTAGAAATTTTCCCGATTCTCCAGAGATTACCTCTGCACTATCTTCTAAGCCTTCAAATTTCATATTAACTAAGTGTATCAACACGAGCAAAACTATACACTACCAAATCGTATAGCAAGTAAAGTTATTCGTTGAAACCGCTTTTTATATAGACCATCAAAAAAAACTAATTAAAATTTTTAATTGGGCCATTAAGTTCCGAAAGTTAAATACGATTACTATGGATTACGCTTCATTGACAATGCATTATTATATGAAAGAAATCTTTTCCTCAGCGTCTGATGACCATTGATTTCTAATTGTTTTTTATGTAAGAAAGATATTTTCGCATGATCTACAGTGTAAACGATTCGAGATACATTATTCTTTATATTTTCAAGAAGATTAAATAAAAGCTTGATTGAAAATTTTTTTTAAATGTAATAAATCTGTTAACTAGATGTAAATAGCAATATACTTCTATATTTAATATAGTTTTTTTAGAAATACTTTTCGAATATTCTTAATGCAGGATCAAACCATTCAAATATTACTGATAGTTAACGACGTATAACATTAGGGAAATTTATATCAAAAGTAAAGTGTTTCTATTTACAATTTTAATTATTATTCCTTTTAGAGCATTATTAGAATAACTAATCTCATGAAATAGCAATACTTGAGAAAGTATTTTCAGATGTTAGTATCGCACGTATAAGAATTAAATTAGATGGTAAGAAGAATTTTGCATTAGTAATATCCAGGAAACGTATCAGATTTTCAAAGAGTAAGAATAACAACTAGTATTAGAAAAACTCAAAAAATGCACATAATAATCAAATTTCTACACAAGTAGAAACTCTTTGTAACTCGATAGATTTTTTCTTAAATGTTTTTCATTTTACCGCACAGTTAAATAATAATAAAATAATTATTTATGCAATTTATTTAACAATTAAAATTCATTTACGAATTAAGCATTGTCATTGTACTTCCATTTATAAGAAATGTTTCCCACGGTTTCTGATGACCTTTGATTTCTTATTGTTATTTCTATAGGAAAGACATTTCCGTATAACTTACACGGTAAACGATTTGAGATTCCTAACATTTTATATTTTCAAAAAAATTTAAAACTAGCTGGATATGAATATCTTTTCTAGATGTTATAAATCTGTTGAACACACGTAAATAGCAATATAATTCCATATATAATATGGTTTTTTTTTAAATACTTTTCGAACATTCTTAATGCAGGATCAAAGTATTTAAATATTACTGATAATTAACGATGGATATCGTTAAAACGAATTCAATCACAAGTAAATGTTTTTATTCACCATTTTAATTATTACTCTTTTTATAGCATTCTTCTAATATATTAATCTCATGAAATAGCTGTTTCTAGAATATGTAAGACTGAAAATAATTAAGTACTAATGTCGTGAGTTCAGTAATGACTTTACCGCATAAATAAGTGAGATAGGAAAGGATAGATAAATCAAGCAACACCATTTTACGCAATACATTGCAGCCTGCCTCAGTATAAAGTCTCTCACAAAATTGAGAGAAAAGCCGGGGCAAGCGAAGACTTTATTCAAAACGAAAATGATACAATCAGTGACCTTCAGATAGGTTGAAGAAAGAGTGAGTTAACGCAACTACGTCGCGAAGTACCTTTTGTCGCACGTTAGAAAACTTTCTTACATTCCGTCTCCGCTGCAAACCGTTAAGTAAACGCAATCTAATTCAGCCCGTTATCAGCCCTAAGGACGTACTTTACCTTTTGTCGCAAGTCGCCCTGGTTATTGGGCGTAGCCTGTCCGGCTACAATCCTATCTCACGATGAAAGCCAGTTAACAGTTACAAATCCTTGGTTGTAGCCCGTCCAGATATCCCTATCCCACGATGGCAGTTATCAGAGCTAAAAATTCTTTCAGATGATCGACCCAAGCCCACACACCTTACGCCAGCTTCTCGCTTTGGGTACGCAACGCACTGTTCCCCAAATTCACACACGCACGGTGATCTTAAAAGAACAACGCTAGTACGGCGCAACTCTCTTTTCCAAACCGAAACGTTGTCTAAGCTATCCAGATACCAAGTGACCACGCGCACAAAGCTCAATGCACCCTATCCCCTCCACGCACATCAAAGCGCCGTCGCATGCACCACGCATTATAAAGTGCTTCCTCATGCATCTCAAATGTACTTGCGTGCTCTCGCAACTTCACTGACGCCGCAGTTATCAAACCTATTCAGCGCGCAATACAAATCGGATTTACAGCCTTAAATTCGCCGAACAATAGCAATACTCTAAACAATATTTCCAGTTGTTAGTATTGCACGCATAAGAAACTTTAACAAGAATTAAATTAGATGGTTAAAAAATGTTGCATTGGTAATATGAAGGACATCAATGAGATTTTTATTTTTTGAGTAAGAATGACAACCTGTTTATAGAAAACTAAAAAGGTTTTTGGAAAAATTGTATTTATGGTGCGTGAGTAAAGCAATTTGATATTTACAGCATGAAGTTAGTCGCCTTGTAGCTATCTTGGTTTATTCTTAACTTGTACCGTATATGTGAAAAATCAATTACTTCTTTGACTAATCAGTAGAGAGCAAATATTTACCGTTTCTCACAAGTAAAATGCTATATTTGATCTCTATATATGATTCGAGCAGAAGTCAAATTTTAGATCGTACTTCATGGGATTATCTCTTTAGTATATATTCAAAACTGCTTTTTGTAAAGCTGAGTCGATATAACTACGATGGTAGCTGTAGCTCTCTTTTTTGAGGATTTGGAATTTTGGTATTAACGTCAAGATTTTGGCCACTGATGGTCGTTTACTCCTATTACCTAATAAAGGAAGTGGAGCATTCTAAGTAGATATTAAAGGAATATTTAAAATTACCTTTATATTTCATTCTTCGTTCAATCGTTAGTAAATACGGAAGTGTTTATCTACCGCTCCCGAGAATACAAATATTTAAATAATAAATACGTTGAGATACAGTGTAAGGTACGTTAGGTTTACATCGCAGATACAAGAGTGAAGTGACTGGTATCCTAGTGTGGTAACACTGTGCACCCTCGCGGGTAGATGCGTGTTCAAGCCTATGGCAAAGAAGCTTTGACCATGGAAAATAACAAAATCCAATCTCTTAAAATAGTTATTAACGACAGCAGTTACTTTATTCGAACAAAAGTTAATACCGAAATAGGTCAACCGTCGATGGAAATAAAACAATCCTCTAACCTTGCTCGTACAGAAAAGAGAATAATCAGAATAGATAAAAGAAACTCATGTATGGAAAGTGAGATCGATACAGATTCGGAAGATTCGCCCAACTGGATTTCCGCTAAATCAACTAAATTACAGGTTTCTAAAAAGCGCAAGTTCGGTGAACCAAAAAACAACAAAAATAACTCTTACGAATTATTACAACAAAATAATTTCAAGAAATACCTCTAAGCAACTCTTATTATCTACTGGACGAGTCAACAGATTCACAACATACTATAGGAAATGTAGAAGAAAAAAAAACAGTTAATCCACCACCAATATACATCGACGCGAAAATCATCGACTCTCTGCTCGAGTTATTGGATGAAACCGCTAGATAAAATAATTATGTAATAAAACAAACTAAAGATAACCAAGTAAAAGTACAAACTACCATACTAGATACGTTTAGAAAGGTAATAAATGCACTAAAGACAAAACGCGGGATACCACACGTATCAAGAAAAAAACGAGAAGAGCTATAAAATCGTAATTCGAGGACTTCATCCCAAATCAAATACAATTAAAATAACAAATAAATTAGACAAACTTGGTCACTAGGTAAGATCAATAGATAATATAACAAAATTCGATACCAAACAGCCGTTGCCTTTATTTTTTATCGAACTGGCTCCTCGGGATAATAACAAAAACTTGTATCAGATTAATATCCTTTTTAATACAATGATTAAAATTAAACCACCTAGAACTAAAAGAGAAATACTACAATACACACGGTGCCAAGCTTATGGACACACAAAAAATTGCTGCAACAGAAATCCTGTCTGTGTTAAATGTGCACAAAAACATTTAACAGCAATCTGTCCTCAAGAGAGCAAAATCGAAAACGTCATGTGTGTAAACCTTAACGGTTACCAGGAAATTATAAAAGATGTCAGACGAGATAACTACTATAACAAAAATTGTTTCAAACGCTAAGAAAAAAAGTACTGGAAAAACATACTCTAGACGATTCTTATAAGAAAACTAACTGCAATAAACAAAACGAAACTGCCAACAGGGGTAAAATACCAATAATTAAACACACTAAATCAAGAAGAAGCTACGCTGAAGTGACCAAACGAGCACATACAAATACAAAAGACTTAAACACTGTGGAGACATCGGACATTAAAGACTTTTAAAACAATAAATTAAAAACACTGAAGTCATAAATGAAATGGCAATAGAGCTAAACTCTATTCTAAAACAATTAACGCAACAAATTACCACAAAACAAAAACTAGTAAAAAAGCGGTCTGTAATAGCATTGGATCACAACTGTCAGTTCCTGGTAACGACTAATTTCGAAAATTCGCGTGAACACTAAAAAAAGAAACTTTGCTCTACTAAAATCTAAACTAAAAATATCTAATTACTGGGAAAATTTTTGCCACATATATGCATTTCTAATCTGATAAGTAGAAGTCTGTAATACGACTTCGCGCTCCCACAAAATCAATTCTTCTGCTGACCTTTTATTTAGATGACATTTTTATATTTAACTATTCTTAGCGCGCATTAGAATTGTACACATGCGTTGTTACCATAGGGAAAGATTTCCTTTAGCTCAGCAGCAGTCATACGTGCAGTTCGAAGGATTCGCTCTTGACATTAGTAATCGTCAGCATACTTTTCTCTGAAGTTAGCGTTTCGTAAAACAAAAGTTGGCAATGGGGGAAGCATTTTGCGAAAATGTTAGATACTCTCACCCTTCCGAATGGGACTCTGCGTGGGAAGTTGCGATCATCCCCGCAGACAGACCTCGGCCAAATTTTGAACAGTTCGCATTAAAAACTAAGTCTAACGCTTAATTTTGTATAGTTGCTATTAACTTGTAATTTCGAACCTTGCCAACATTTGCAACTAAGTTCTCAATCTTTTCTATTAAGTCATATATTACATTCAAATTTAGCCTTTACGTTATTTTTACGTTAACTTTATAATCATTTAAATAATTTTACGTTTCTTTAAACCGCATTCGTCGCGAGTTTATTTTGTGTGAACCACGTGTAAGTCAAGATTATTATCTAAGAATATACTTTTTTTTTCCTAATTTTAGGAAATATTGTTGAACCGAGTTATTAAGTTCCTCGTCGCACCGAAATCCTGCAACCCATTTGAGTACCTATCCCTGAACTCGACGCTGGCGCAATAACAAGACTTACAAAGCTTTCAAATGGGCACGATATAAACCGGAGATTTATTACAACTAGGGGTTGGCTACCAATTCTTATTCATTTCGGGGGTTAAGTCCAAGCCCAGATCCCGGGTAAAGTACTGGTTTTACACATTGACCCAAAATAGGGCGTTCCTTCTCCCTCTTCCGAGTAAACGGCTTGGAAGTCGTGACCGGATCAGAGAATTCATAAAATTTGTTCTTGCTCCTTCGCAATCCCCTTTCTTTCCGCAATTCCTTCTACTCGTTGCAGAAACTAATCTCACAGATAGAAACTACATAAATTTTCCATACTACACCATGTACGTTACAAAACATCCTTCTGGTAAAGCGCATTGTGGAACTGCCATAATTATTAAGAAGGAGATCAAACATCATCTACACAGTAATACAGCCACCGATTAACTTCAAGCAACCACAATTATTTTAAAAACTAACGGCAATTCACTTCATCTCTCGGCTATTCATGCACCACAAAGATGAAATATTTCAGCTGATCAATGGAACAATTTTTGACGTTAAACATCTTTTTGTGAGTTTGGGAAAAAATGATAATCGTGAATTTTTACAACTTGTGTGCACCCTGACCAAAACAAACTTCCGAAAGCGATCAACGTCTTCCGGTATTTACGATGCGCGGACAAAGCGTTATCAAATTTACGGTATGAAGTAATTCGATATTTCTCCCTTACATTAATTGTGAACTGATATTTATTATCAGATATTTTTTCAATACTAAATAACGAGCGTGGTCTGATAGTCGAGTCAATAAGAGGCAAAGTGCCGACTTTTTGAGCATTTAGCCAAAAACTTGATATTATGGTAATTCGACGACGCTGAATCGAATGGTGCTTATTTTTTTGCAATTGGATCAGGCGATCTTTGAGAAAAAAGGTAAAAAAGGGTAAAACACGGCCGTATCTTAGAATCTAGGCATTAAATCGAAAAAAGTTTTAAACAAAAGTTGTGTAGAATTAAAAAATACACAAAAAATGTTTTAAAGTTTATCTTCGTATGTGCAAAAATAAGCAAGAAATATTGGTAAAATTGATTTTAACAGTAGGCGAAAAGCCCCGTCTCTTCGTCGGTCTTTACACGCGAGCGTGCTAGGTGCGTTATCTTGGGGTCTCTCGGTCGTGAATGCGAGTGCGAGTGAGAAAAGAAATGGATATTTCTCCCTTTCTATTTGTTTAGGCAATAGCGAGTATTTTTGTTTGGGCCCTCGATTGTTAAGCGATCTGTATTATATATTTATCATATTTTTTCCTTTCGCAGCGAGAATTTTTCGTCTTGACCATCGAGTGTCGAGCGTTATGTATACGAGTGCGAGTGAGACAAGAAACAGATATTTGGGTGATTCTCATATAACTGTGATTTTTACAACTTAAAATTTATTAAAATTAAAAATGCTTTAAAACTTGTGTTCTGGTTGCTATTGGGCTTTTACTATGCTCCAAATTAAGCCTGTAACGTAGTTCTACTACAACTTCAATAGACAAGAAACTAGAACAACAATTAGAAATTTCACCTCCACGGTATTGACATCAAAACTAAATATTAAAAGTACTTGCTTAAATCTCTAAACTCTTAAAATAATAAAAAGAATGATAAATTCTAGGACTTTGATAATCATACAGAGACAATTTTGGTATTTTTTCTCTTGATTTTAACAATATTTAAAATTTATTAACAATAGAATTAAAATAAAAATTTTTAAAATTTTTCAACAGTAGAATTAAAATAACAATTTTTAAATTATTCTTAGAATAAAACCAAGTTTAACATTAGTTAAATAATTAAATTGATTTAAGTTTTTAACAAATTTAAATATAAAAAACAATAAATATAATACAATTTTTATATATAGTTAAACATTAATCTATAACATAGTTTCTAATGAAAAAATTTAGTGACTCATTTCTTATTTCTTAAGCTTCGTCGAAGAGTTACATTTGGAACAACTTTGGGTTTTTTAATTTTATCAGCGACTACAGAGTCTTTCTGAGATCTTTTTAAAGTTTTCTTTGCTTTTGGAGAAGCTAATTTTAATTGATTATCATTGTAGTTTATTTGTCCCATCGAAAAATGTTCACACATTGTGCCAGGTTGACAGTCGAGACAACTTAATGAGTTGAATAATATTAGGCCAGAGTTTAGTATTGAGCCATTTTTTATAATACTAGAACAATTGGAAATGATAATAAATTGAAACATCAAGGAAATATTCATTTGAATATCATTCGTTATTTTCACCATGGTACTGACATCCACGGTATTGACATTTGAATGAATAATTAACCTTACTTAATTCCTTATAAGTAATTAAAATAATTAATCAAATAATTTCGATTTTATACGTAAAATTAAATAATTATTTAGTATAATTGACATAAAAATTGTATTAACACACGTGAACTTCAGTACCATGGTATTGACCAGTAATTTTATGACATACCTTTTTAAAAACAAAACAAATTATTTCTGTCATAACATAGAGTCTAAAAATAAAAATACAGCTGTCATTTGTATACAAATAGTCCTTCTTCAAAATGCCACTAGAGCGAGCAAACAAAACTGAATAAAAGATGGCGCTTAGGCGGCAAATACTTTGAATTTGAATATTGAATAAAATTCCAGGACACAAGTCAATGACTATTATTTCCTTTTACCGATCAATATTGGGGTACAATTGCAGCATAATTTAATCGAATATACGATAGATTTTAGTTACAAAAGCTAAACTTTAGATTATAAGACGACTCTTTATAGAAATTTATTCATTTAGTTTGAAAAACAAAAATCAGACATGCCACGGTAATGACATTTCGAGTATATTTCTGTAAGTTATTCATGATCCATGAATAATTATGCTTTAATTTACAATGTCGACGGTAAAATACCATCAAATTTATCATATTTAAAATTTTCTGATCAAAAAAATCGTGTTGAATAATAATTAAAGTACTAGACACAAAAAATCACAGTTATATGAGAATCACCCATTTCTTTCTTTCTAATTTTTTCATCGGAAGCGAGAATTTTTCGTTTTGACGATCGAGTGTCGAGCGTTTTGTATATCTATATATATATCGGCGTATAAGCGCGGCATTTTTAAATCGAATCTTGATGCTTATGGCATGCCGTTTTTTTATTTTTTGTCAAAAATAGTGAACCTTGATTAAAAGAAAAACAATAATTTATTTTAACAGAAACTATTATTATTTAGTCAACAAATTATGTATTTTAGGAAATATTACATTAAAGATTTGTTGTCTCCTAAATATTTATTTGTATATCAAATTGAATACATATTTGAAAAAGAAGAATTTTATATCTACACATAAAATTAAAATTCAAAATATTCAGGAAAGGATATTCTAAAAACGTGGAATTTATTTTTTGTCTAGACATAATTTTAATTCATTTTTATTATGTTATAAGAAAACAGAAATGCATTTTTATTCAGCTTCACAGTCACAAAAATTGTAAGGAAAAAATTGAATATTTGTCAAATGACACGCTAGCGTAAGTAGTATCGTCTTTGCTTCTCGCACGGGTAGTTACCGTTCGATTCTTCGCAGGGGAATTAATTTTTTTTCAAGTTTTTCTATCCTTAAGCTATACAAATTCTTTTTACATGTCTTGATGTTTCATTATAAACATTATTATTTTGTACTACATTGAAGAATAATATATTTTTATATACACAATTTAATTAAATTATATATTTAATACAAATTTAAATAATTTAAATGTCACTTCCAAAACTAATATTATTGCTAATTTTTTAATTTATTTGTTTGGTCTTTATTATTTGAAGTTATTTGAAGTTATTTACATTTATTTTACATTTATTTAATACTATATAACGAGCGTAGCCTGACGAGGATTTCCTGCAGATTTCGTGTGGCACTCAACGTGATAACGATTTATGTACCATTTGTAAAGATTATAGTTCTTAGCGTATATTCGAAATACACGGCACAATCAACTTGAGAATATTGAGAATATTGAGAATATCGAAATGTTGTTTTCGCGCCTCCCGACTCTTCAAACTAATTCGAAGCACGCCCTGCTGGGTCCATCAACAAAGACACTCGTCATACTCTTTTACTGGGCGCCTACGACGACACGTTTTAGACAATCAGCTAAGAATTTACAAAGAAACCGACGAACAAAGCGATATTTCTTATTTTAAATAAACCTTTCTTCCTCCTCACGTATAAATAAATAAAATAAATTATACTTATTAATTATATATATACATATATATATGTAAAACTCGTTATTAATTGTATTAAATATCTTTATTTTATTTTATCATTTTATCGCCTTATTGACAAATTTAGAGTAAGTATTATATTGGCACGCAGGATAGTGGGAGTTTATTTTGATGTAGTTTTTTTTTGAAGTCATTTTTTTGAAGTTATTTTTGAGGTTATTGAAGTTATACTCGTTTTGGTACGCTAAAGAAGTATAACTTCTTATGTGCATACATAAGTACACACTCCAGTTTTTTTTATTTTAAATATCGTGTCACGTTGTTTGTCCGTGATAAACTTCTAAATTACCGAACTGATTTTAATCAAATTTTGCACACTGTATGCAGTTTGATCTAACTTGAGATTTAAGGGCTACTACATGTTGCCCGCTCACGTGTTTGAAAACCATCGAATGTGTTTGTGTAAGCTAGAGACAGGTTAACCAAGAATATTGTGCGCCGATTAGTGCTGAATTAAATTAAAATTGACAAAATCCCAAACCCAACAGCTTTTCACTACCTACTTCAAATGTTACATGTTATCAACTAACAACTTCGTAACTTACTCATTTGTTACAAACTTGAATGTAAGATTAATAAAATCTAAAATTCTACATTTTTATACCGGCTATAACGTTTTCGTCTTTATTCGTAAATAATCATTTCATTGTATTGAATAGTTTACTATAATATGAATTGACGTATACCTTAGCAACAGCAACGCGTGGCTAGTTCTGCTAGTATGTATTATATTGTTTTTAATTCAATTTAACCTGTTCTGCTTCTTTTTTTATATTGTTTATATTTCATCTATGAACTATTTTCCTAAATAGTTTTATCTAAGTATGCAGCTCTACATTTATTATTCCAATCAAAGACCGTAGCACACCTAGGAAAAAGACTCCATTTCAACATCAGATCTATGCATATAAATTTCATTTTCCAATGGTTAACGATTTAAATATATCCAACTCCTATTTATCACGGTTTATTTATGCGAGTGCATTCTGCAATAATAAATTATTCGCATTATTTTTATATGATACGTATTTTTATATGATACGTATTACAGCGCGTGGCTTCATAGTTTGTCACCGGTAAGGGTCTTGCGTAAGATTCGTGCTAGCTGGAAGTAGTGGAAGAGAGGTCTAACTCTCCCATTTCTAACAGTGATCACGTGGGAACGTTCAATGGTAATTCGCCGCCGTCGTAACCCTCCTTCCAAAGTCCAAAAAATGTTAACGTTCACATTTGTTAGAAGAAAATAAACTGGATTCTTATACTCAGTTGATTGTTTTTAAAAAACTAGCTTATCAACAAATTTTTTTATTAATAAACTCGATTAAAATATTAGTCAAACAAAAATTTATATGCAAATATAGAAATTAAATAGATACATTATTCTAATTATAATTAAAAAAAATTACTTGTGAAACAGGTAACAAAGATTTATTGCACCCACAGCAAGTCTTACAAATGTATTATATTATATTCACACATGCATTGGTATTAAATGAATTTATATATTCTTTCTGTTTTTAATATTATGCTAATGTATTTATAATATATGTACATATATTTTTTTGATATTCTTCTCATACATAAAAATTTAATAAAAAGCTTAACATTTTATATTTTAATGTTATTTTAACATTTGTATGTTTAGTAAGAAAACTGAAATAATAAAATAGAATGTATGGATATATATTTGCTTTCAAATAAATCTAAAAATTACAAATTTGTATAGGCTGTAGAGTTATTGTAGCATAAAGTTTTTTAAAATAGAATAAAGTTATTTAGATAAACTTAACTTTTTCACACATTTAACATTCATTACAGTAATATATAGATATTTTAAAAGCCACTTACAAAATACGAATGTTTAGAGCTCACTGTTTCATAACGTTTTTAAGCAGACTAATATTATGCTTAGAAAATACTTTTATTACTACATATCATATAAGTTTACAAAGTTTCGAAATTTCAATTCCTAAGAAGAGTTTATATTCTTACTTTAAAGATGTATACTAAGTAGATTCCTAAAACATAGAGTCCTCTCGTAATTTTAATTAGCTAATTATGATGAAAATAAGAAATATAACACGTAATTGAGATTGTAAAGAATAAAACATTTTATTTACTCGTCAAGAAAAGGCTTATGCAACGCTATGTAAAATAACAGCAATAGAAAATATTGTTAATAAATCTTTTAGGGAAATTATATATTTGTTGCTCTTTGATTTGTTTACTAATAAGCCTAAGACATAGAAAGAAATCTTGTCAAATGCTGCTTTTGTTGTATCAGATAATAGCCTGGTTTTTTGTTCTTTAAGTTTTATAAATTTTTTTATTAGCAATCCCTAAAATTATTGATTAATAGTTAGATGCCTTGTTTCGTGATTTGCTGAATAATCTGTGCTTAATTCTATTGTATTTTTTAGTGATACCATTGTGTTCATACACTGATAGCTAAAGCGTAGCTATTAAAAATTTTTTTACGTTTCTCTTCTTTTGATACAATTTCTATATTTTACTAATTATTACACAATAATTTGGATCCAAAATAATATTAAACAATTGTCTATTGACGTATAACAAGGAGACATTATCAAAGTACGAATTATTAGACACATCTACTGTCTTTTATCCAAACTGTTGTATTATGTACAGTAGTGATCCGAGTCTCTGTATGGGAATATATACGATATAATTTTAAATCAATAAAGAAACCTTGCACTTGTGACGATGATTGTGAATAAACATATTTCTATGAAAATTTATTCTCGTCAAGGAATTTTGTAAGATCGACCAGTTGAAATAAGCTTGTATATGGCTTGGCTTCGTAATGCGTGATACTAATGAATACAAAAGGTAAATTTAATTTTTAAATACTATCAGAAAATAAACAACACAGCAAGTATCTAACTAATATTACTACAAGGTTATTACGAACCCATTGCCTTGTTTTTTGTTTTTCAGTTCTAAAAGTTGATCCGCCTCTTGTCCCTAAAACGCAACGTAAGCTCACCTGATTTCTGACCAACTAATTAAGACTGCAAGCGACGATGTGCCTATTTTTTTTGGGAGTTTGATCAAAGTTTCCGAAAAATTCTGCCATCGCTCTACTAGTTTCTAAATTAATAGTGCTTGTCAATGTTTGAGTCAGAATAAGAGTCAAAACTAGCAGCATATATTTTATCAAAGTCAGATGTAGGAGTGGTGCTGTTGTCCGCAATCATTTGCGTTCTAGCTTCTGTTGTATGGAGACGTTAGAACGTGAGCTCTTAGTATTTTCTTGTTTACATTGTACATATCTAGTGGTAATAAGATAGAGTAAGCTATTACATATAATATCTTTTTATTTGGTCAGGAAAATAAAAATGAACCATTCGCATATCACCTAGCATAGATGCCAGAAGATCAACGGATTACAAAGTTTTCACCACCTCTGCCAATATATGTAAACGACGTGATTGTCATTTAATCATTTAAAGGGTGTCTGAACGAAGTAGTAAAAAAAGAAAACTATGAACTTGAAGTCAAATATAACCTTCTTCCTGCCCTTTTAGCCGAACCTGAGTCCTATAGAAGAAAAACTGGAATATAAAAGTCATCCGAAGCTAGTTCTGATATATTTCAATTGAAACAGGAACAGTCGTTTTTCTTGTTTTGCGAAACGTACATCACTCTGTTTATTCCGGAGTCCTTAAAGTAAAAATTCAATAGCGCAGATATAAAGTGTTAAACATGCGCGATATTAGATACAGAGTTAAGCATAGCCCACTATTCATGTTCTATAATCATTTAAAAAAAATCAAACAGCAAATTTATTTAAAATATCAATCGACAAAAGAATGCTGTTTTCATAATTGAACCACCTCTATAGAAGACAGAAAAGTACAATGTAAAAGATGACAACCATACAATCACAATCAGAAATACTGCAGTCGTAGCTATCAGTGTGTAATATGTTCAGGTTTACAAGCAGTGGTCGAATGCAAGAAATCCATAGAGACTTCCCCAACTTTTCTCCTATATAGCGACCCTCACACTGCGAAATTCAGAGACTGCCTTTGCTATCAAGAGCAAATGAAACATAATGATTAATTTTTGCGCCATGTATGAGCTACGTATCAACAATACATTCTATCCCTATAAACCTCTTCTTCTTCTTCCTCTTTTTATTAGGATTTTACCCTTTTATAATAGCTTTTTTTATTGTTATTTCTAGGAGTGATTTATTGTTTTTATTGAGAGTAGGTTGCAAGCCTCACCCACGAACACCTCTCCTTTTTATTTGGGCTTGGGACCAGCTCTAGATGTAAACTGGGCTTAGTCTTGGCGTAAACGGCAAACGGTATTCCTAAGAGCGGTTCCCCCATCTAGTACTAACCGTTCCCAGTGCTGCTTGACTTACTGATCGATCGGGAACTAGTACTGTCAGCGCGACAAGGCCGTTGGCGACCTCTAAACATCATAACATAAATTCACATTTGAAGACACGAGAGAACAGAAATCGGTAGTAGAATATTGTCAAAAATTGTCCTGCTGATGTTGCGCTGGAAAAAATGTGACTCGCTACAAAGGCTTTAAATTAAAAAATCTATTTCAGTGCTCCCGCACAGAGATATTATTGATGCACTGTAAGGTGAGTTTGTTTAGTTTGCCTTACGGTCAGCTATCTGCCGCACGTGGTTGGCACTTAACAAGGAGAGATTAGTTAAAATGATGATGCATGAACTGCGCCTTATGTAGATTGAAGCAGCGATTCTGACGCGACTATCGCGCATGCGTGTCAGATGTCGTGAGGAAGATTTTCGCCGAAAGGTGTTGGCCTCATGCAAGCCGATTGCGATGTCAATACCGCTCAGCAACAAGGCTGATTCTTAAAATACTACATATTAACAAATACGAACATACATCCCACAAAATCACAAGGCGTCAGTGAGCTGAGTTTAGCAAACACAGGCACTAATCATGGTACATATAAAAATAAGAGAAAACACGACTAACACTAAAACAATGTTAAAGGAAGAACAAACAACAAAAAAACTAAACATAGAATTGTCAAGTGATGAATCAACCAAAAACTTGTACCAAAGAAAATTAGAACTAAGAATCGATAGAATAAAAACCATAGAAACGGACGATGTAAAGACATCATGAAAAAAGATGAAAAAAAACATTATAAAGGCAACAAAGAAAACTCTTAGCAAGTGAATATGCAACCCTGGCGAAAGTCGTAGTAACACTTCCTGGTTCAAGGACGAAGTAAGGACCTTAGCAGAAGAAAAAAGGTAAGTTTACTTACAGTACCGATATAAAACAGTAAAATACGACGATTACCGACGAACTAAAAACAATCAGAAAAAAAAGCGGAATTACTGGGAAATATTCTTGGCTGACATGAAACACTACCTTTACGGAGCACAAAAAAAGTGTGAAACATGCTAAGAAACCGAAAAAAAAAGTAAACGAATTCGTGCAGACCGAAAAAATCACAACTGATGAATGGGAAAAACATATTATGAATCTGTATAAAGATAAATCGAAGGATACTTACAACATATGCAAGGAGGAGAAAGAAGAGGAACTAAACTACTACACCATTTCGCCTGAGGAATTTCAAAGAAGAATAGACATACCTAAAAACTGTAAGAAACCAAGAACAGATGAGATTACATTCAAACTGATAAAATATGGAGGAAGATGACTAACAGAGCAACTAAGTACCCTATTAAATAAAATATTAAACGCAAAAATAGTGCCAGCTAAATGAAAGAAAATCATAACAGTTCGCATTTTAAAAAAGAGATCCAAGACAGAACCAAAGAATTACCGCGGAATTAGTCTCATAAGTGCAGTACAGAAGTTGATGACGGAAATCCTGGCGAAGAAAATAGAACAGACAGGAATAAGCGAAGAACAGCATAGCTTTAGACGGAAAAGATCAACGGTGGATGTAGCATTCATACTACGAAAAATAGCCGAAAAATCCATAGAATTAAATAAACCAATATTCATATGCTTCTTTGACCTCCACCAAGCGGTCGACAAAATGATGCTTAGGGACGCACTATAGCTACTGAGAGCTAGAGGAGTAAACAGCAATATAATAGAGACAATAAAAAAACTTAACACAAAAAATAAAACAATAATAAAATCAAACAATATGACAACGATAAAGATCCCAAAAATGACCGGAATCAGACAAGGAGACTGTCTAAGTCCGATTTTGTTTACCCTGATCATAGACAAAATAATCAAGGTGGGGAAAACAGCTGAAGAAAGAGTTAAGCTAGGAAAAGAAAATATAAAAATAATATGTTACGCCGAAGATGCAGTCATCATGTCGAAAGATGAAGACGACCTGCAAAGAATGTTATATAAATTTAAAAAAACGGCAGGAATGCTTAATATAACTAGTAAGGCATAGAAGACTGAATCACTTACAATCTCCAAGGAGCCCAGACGATGCAAGTTAGAAGTATACAACCAAAGTGTCAACCAAGTGATGCAATTCAAATATCTAGGAGTAAAAATCACGAGCAACAGAAACCTAGAAGAGAATGTAGAAGACTAAAAAACTAAAGCCTTCATAATCCCTAAATACCTCAAAGATATTATATGGAGAAACAAACATATATACTATTACTTATATATATCGTAACAGGAAAGTCTGCAAGAAGACGGTCCTCGACGTCACATGCCCCTAGATAATTACAAATTTAAAAATCGACGGTTAGGAAATTCTAATATTATTAAAATAAGCAAATAATATCCAGCGATTCGTCGATTACGATGGTAATGTCAGGCGTTGTTGCCATAATGGAAAACCTCTGTGTCATGGAGAAAAAGTTTGCCGGCATTCTTCTGCCAGCTGTCTAAAAGCTCAGACTATTTGAAATTCTTTACGAACTGTTTTTTTTTTTTTTTTTTTTTTTTATTAATTACAGAACATACAATCAATTCTCAACGATTATTATAAGTACTTTAGGCTGACGTGATGTAATAACATGAAATGTAAATGAATAATATATACAATGGTGAGTGTAGATATAATACATTAGTCTCAGATAATATTACGATGTTTTAAATCATTCAAATCTTGTTTTAAGGTCAGAAGGGTAAAATCTTTTTAGTCTTCGTACTAGTTCATTTGTTTCCAGTAAATTTTTTGCTAAAGAGTTGGGATGTTTGGCTAAACGGGAGTTGTAGCGTTCACTGAAGCTAAAAATTTCTTCTTTTATTGTAGATATTCTTAAATCTTGATGAATTCTTTCGTTTGTAACGTACCATGGGGCATTGCAAATGTTTCGTAGAGTTTTTGATTGGAACCTCTGTAAAATCTCTATATTGGAGTTACTCGCAGTTCCCCATAGTTGAATTCCGTAAGTCCATATGGGTTTTAGAATAGCTTTATAGATAGCGAGCTTTTTTTCTAATTCTAACTTAGACGATCTACCAAAAAGCCAATAAATTTTTCTTACTCGTTCTTTGAGGTGTTTTACTTTGGTTTGTATATGTTGCTTCCATGTCAGCCTTTTGTCTAGGATAATACCTAAATATTTGATCGAGTTTCTAATAGGAATATTTACCCCATTGATGACCACAGGGGGACACGTGCCTCTGCGCAATGTGAAGGTTATATGAGCTGATTTACTTTCGTTAATATTGATTCGCCATTTCTGACACCATTTTTCTAGTGAGTGCAGATGACGTTGGAGAATATCAGTCGCGTTTTGTGGATCCCTCTCAGATGCTAGCAAAGTTGTATCGTCTGCAAATGTAGCAGTAGTTATCCCTTCTGAGGTAGGTAGATCTGCCGTGTAAATTGTGTACAGTATGGGCCCAAGTACGCTGCCTTGTGGAACACCGGACAAGATTGGATAAGCTGAAGTGAATTGGTTTTGGTATTTAACTATGAATTTTCTGTCTGTAAGGTAGGATTTAAGGATAAGGAAAAAAGGATATGGAAATATTTTCTTAAGTTTATAAAGTAGTCCTGTGTGCCAGACTTTGTCGAAAGCTTGCCTTATGTCCAGGAATACTGCGGAGCAATATTTTTTCTTTTCAAGATCTTGCGATAGTTGACGAGTTATTCTATGGACCTGTTCAATTGTTGAATGGTATTTCCGAAACCCGAACTGATGGTCAGGAAGAGTAGGGACATCCAAGACATTTAGTAGGCGGTTAGTGAACATTTTTTCAAACATCTTAGACAAAGAGGATAAGAGACTGATTGGTCGGTATGACGTAACGTCATGAGGTGGTTTACCTGGCTTGTGAATGAGTGTAATCACTGCTACTTTCCATGAAGTAGGATAGTAGCC
>JACGWG010000080.1:25536-42799 GCA_023678865.1 Polistes exclamans | reverse complement strand
GATTGAAACAGTTTTGTTGAGGCTTTTAAATAGTAACGACCAAACCAGCGAAGTTTTAGATGTATTGTGTTTTAGAATATTATAAAAAGAAATGTATGTTGAAATTAAATAAAAAAGACGCTGAACTTTGATGATTAAGGTAATATTTAATAAATTATATTGTATAAAACACATGTATCGTAATGGAAAAATGGAAAAAAATAAATTTTCCAGTTGCTGAAGAAGTCCCAATAAAGGGACGAAACGTCCAACATAATCAAATTAAGTTCTACTTCTTTTCATGTCCAAATTCCCTACGAAATTTATCATTAAAAATTATAATTTTGGACGAGAGAAAATATTAAATAAATTATAAATTATTATTACTATATTATATATATTATAATAAATAATTAAATATTAATAAAACTGGTTTGTGTGTACTTATGTACACATGTAAGAAGTTATACTTCTTTTGCATAACAAAACATTTTTTTTGCAGCCCTAACGCCTTACAACGTTCCGCGATTGTTTGTGATGGATGCTTTATTTTAGATAAATTTTTGTAACGTTAGTAATAAGCATTACACTTTTCAGCATTAGGTTAAGAAATTTTGAAAACTGCAACAAAAATTCAAATGTATACTAATACTGGTCAAAAAGCTGCAAGAGATTATAGTCTAATAATATAATTATTGTTAAAAATAATTTATAAATTACCAAAATGAATTTTCATTTTTCAATTCTTTTGATAGAATAATAATGCACATGACTTTTTCCCCGTGTGAATAAAAAGAAGACGATGTCTTCCAAAATATTTCATACTATCAGTACTGTTGGCGTCTTATGTTTGTTGAAAATAATGCGCACTCTCTTCCAGTAAAATGATTGATCATTTATGCGGAGAGAATAAGTTTTCTAATGCTTTGAATAAATATTTTTTTAGAGAATTATAATATATTTTATTGTTAATATAATCGATATTTTTTCTTATCCAAAATTTTTTAATATTAATACTAAGTTTATTCTTAGGGAAGTTGTTTTTTGGATTGGTTTAAATTAAGATGAACACTATTTATTCGTTGAACGTTTCGTCTCTATTTGAGACTTCCTCAGCAACTAAAATTATTTATTGTGACATATTATTTTATATACAAATACCAAAAAAACTTACAATTCATAGCGTTGTTTTACCTTAATAGTTATGTTCATAAGTCAATATAACATCATTTTTATTACAGTCATAAGTTTTCACTATCTTATATATAGAGTCAATTTTTTAAAAACGTTATCCTACCATAACTTTTCGAACACTACTGGTTCCTCTAAGCTGGTGTTTCCTAATCTAGAAGTCTTAATTATTATTGTAACCTCTGTTACTTGTCTTGTTGTGGTAATTAAATTTTAAAATTTCGTTATATGTGCTGTTTAGATTGTTAGTATATTCTACAGAATATCAAAGTATTATGTTAGATGCCTAGGAAAAACTGTAAGAATTTTTCAATTTCTGACTTCGTCTGAAGGCTCTTTACATTCATAGTAATCCCTGATTTCCGGCTTTGACGGTAACATATATATATAATAAATAGATTAGAATTATAATAAAAACAGAAAAAAAAATAAATTCATTTAATACCAATAAATGTGTGTATTTAATAAAATACATTAGTAAGTCTTGCTGTGGGAGCAATAAATCTTTGTTATCTGTTTCACAAAAAAGATGTTTTAATTATAATTAGAATAATGTATCTATTTAATTTTTATATTTGCATATAAATTTTTGTTTGACTAATATTTTAATCGAGTTTATTAATAAAACAATTTGTTGATAAGCTAGTTTTTTATAGAACAATCAACTGAGTATAAGAATCCAGTTTATTTTCTTCTATCTAATGTGAACGTTAACATTTTTTGGACTTTGGAAGGCGGGTTACGACGGCGGCGAATTAGCATTGAACGTCCCAACGTGATCACTTTAGAAGTGAAAGAGTTAGACCTCCCTTCCACTACTTCCAGCTAGCACGAATCTTACGTAAGACTCTTACCGGTGACAAACTATGAAGCCACGCGCTGTAATACGTATCATATACAAATAATGCGAACAATTTATTATTGCAGAATGCACTCGCATAGATAAACCGTGTTAAATGGGAGTTGGATATATTTGTTAGACTTTAATTCAAAAAAGAATTATAACGCTATTAACACTGGATTATTAATGTTCAGATCCTTGGTACATTGAACTATTTTTCGGGTACACTCATTTATAAAATATATGAAAATAGCTAAGAAGTGTTTTCGAAGACAAAACAAAGATACTTTTTTTTACAGTCGTTTAGGTTTTAAATTTTATAAAATAAAAAAAATATCATTTTTTCTTAATAAAGTGAAATAAAAAATTTTTACTTACGAGTATCGATTTATCAATTGTGATAAACTAACGCTTAACACTCCAAACGGAATCTTTCCGTACGAGTATATAACACCGTAGGAATAATTGAAAGAAACGTTAATACCCGATCCTAAATTTATTTATAATTGCTTTACAAGTGCAGATACTTTCATTATCAAATATAGACACGCAATACGAATTTTAAAATTTTAAAATATCAGAACCTAAGTTTAGTTTGGTGATTTGTATGCAAAACTTAACATAACACCATTACCTGACGTTATTAAAAGTCTAAGAAACAGTTATTTATTATTGACATCTTATATCCAGCTTTTTAATATACTGTATTAGTCTTTGTACGAAATGTTCTGTTAAAGAATATCAGTATACAGTTAGGATTGCTAATCAATATTAGTCTAATAGTGTTTGTCGAGCAAAGATTAGTGAAGATTTTAGCCAATATATGCATAGATACGCTTTCTAGAAAAGCAAGTAAATAACAACATATGATTCCTATACACAATTTTTATTGTAATATTTCTTAATGCAACTAATTTCTATAGATAAAAATAAAATAAGTATTTTTTTAACGTAAAATATAAAGCAACTTATAACGCTTAAAGCAGAAAAATGTAATGTTATCAACTATTGTTAATAGCTAATTTGCTCTAGAATTTGTAAAAATGCATCGTATCTTAAAAAATAATCAATTTTGGTAATGATCTATTTACATGGATTTACATACTAAATTTAATACTAATAAAATAATTGTTTAAAAGTACTTTATATCAACTTTTATAGAAAACAATAATGGCAAAACAAAGAAAAATGTTTAATATCCTTAAGATGTAAGATTGCTAACCGTATGGGAGGATCTGCAAGGTGCTTACGATTTAAGCGCCAAGTACAATTTTTATAATAAATCGATTTTCTCCTAATATTTAAAAGCATTTAAAATATAGAAAAATACAATTCTACTCTTTAAACAGAGTCCTTTGTAAAAATGTGCATATTAAGCAAATCTAAATAACAGTTATTAGTTTTAATATTAGGTGTACAAATAAGTTTCCGCCGTTTTTTAATTAAAAATTAAGTATTTATTCTAGAAGAATGGTAATTTTATGGTTATTCAAAATACTGTTTATCACTAGCAATGACTTTTTCCCATCTCTCAGGCAACATTCGGATTCCACGTCGAAAGAACTCCTTGTATTTTGAGGCTATCCACGAATTAACCAAATTTTTGGTATCTTCATATGATATGAACCGCTGATCCGACAGAGCATGTGCCATGGACCGAAATAGGTGGTAATCGGACGGTGCAATGTCTGGTGAATACGGCGGGTAAGGTAACACTTTCCAATCAAGTTTTTCCAAATACTACTTCACGGGAGCCGCTACATGTGGACGAGCATTGTCATGCAGGAGAATAATTTGTTCGTGTCTAGAATAGTATTGAGGGCGTTTTTCCTTCAGAGCTCGGCTAAATCTCAACAATTGTGTTCGATAGAGGGCTCCGGTGATTGTTTCGCTCGGATTAAGCAACTCATAATACACTACACACAGCTGATCCCACCAAATACACAGCATAAGTTTTTTTCCGTGAATATTTGGTTTTGCTGTTGATGTTGACGCATGGCTTGGTAATCCTCATGATTTTCTTCTTTTTGGATTATCATTATGTATCCATTTCTCGTCACCAGTGATGATACGATGTAAAAAACCCTTTTTTTTATGTCTAGCAAGCAGTATTTCACTTAAGCATAATCGGCGTTCAATATTTCTCGGCTTTAACTCGTACGGAACCTAATTTCCTTGTTTATTAATCATTCCTAATGATTTTAAACGATGTGAGACTGCTTGCTGAGTTACTTCTAATGTTACAGCAAGTTCTTTTTGTGTTTGAGATGAATCTTCCTCCAATATTTCTTCCAATTCTGCATCCTCGTAAATTTTAGGCCTTCCACTGCGATCTTTGTCTTCTACGTAGAAATTACCGTTTTTAAACTTTTGAAACCACTCACGACAAGTTCTCTTACTCAAAGCAGTCTCACAATATGCTTTTACGAGCAAATATGGACATTTTCAACTAAAAAAAATAATATTTTACTAATATGAAATCAATAATAATAATAGGTTATGTTGTTTTTAAACGTCCAAACTAATTTTTAAGCAGTATATCATCTGCGAAAGTTAACGGAATCTCCGCGCCGCGCTATGTACATTAAAACGGCGGAAACTTATTTGTACACCTAATACGATTACATTATCTTTTGCTTACAAGAAAACTTGTAAATTTTGTATACTCATGCGTACAGCCTAATCTACGAATAAAAATCAGAAGATGTTTACGTAACAATAATGAATTGATACATTGACTTGTTCAGTACTTTCTATTTAGCGCAGAACGAGCAGTGCGAAATTCCGCGCTCGAATAAAAAAAATAAGTTCAATAAAGTAAGTAAAAATAAGAAGTATTTATAGTTTTTCTTTTTATTATACAGCTTATAATTTGTATCTTTAAAGAAAAAAATTTACCAAAAATATTCCCTTTTTTCATCATATGATTTAAATAACGTTGCAAAAGATTATTATAATGCTTGCCTTGCTATTCTAAATCCTTTTTTCCTCTGATCCAATGATACCATTAAATTTGATTTATTTTCTCCGTAAAGAAAATCTAGCTTTTGCTAATTTATCGCTATTCATTAACTTATTCCTTTTTTATAAAGTGCGTATTTTAGATTCAAAGAAAGCACATATCAAATAAACCAGCTTTCCGTTTGCATTTGCGAAATTTATCATCATTATTATTTTGCATGCGAAAAAATTGTATAAATAAATTTTCTATCTCTAATCTTATTACCTGTAAACGACAATTAAAAAAACTTTCATTCTTATTAAAATTTGTACGTCGAAAACAGTGCAAAAAATAGAAGAAGGAGAACTCTTTTGATAATATAAATTTTGCTATCGTATCACACACAGAATTGATCGTTTAATCGTTTGTAGCTTATATTTTATGACAAATTATCGTTGTCGTCGCCACCGAGTAAAGTTATTTGCCTCAGCCGCTTTTTCCACCGATGACTACACTAACTCTGTCCCGGGTATATGGAAAAATGTTCGAAGGTTGCGAGGAAGAAGCGAATCGTTTTTTACGACTTGTAAAAGGTATGTTTGCCATGATATTGGTAAGGAAGAACAAAAACGTTTGCCAGCAAGGGGGTTACGGGGATTGGAAGAAAACTTCGATAACAAGGGAAAACGTCTTCGTAGGCTAGGTGGTAACGGCGGAACGGTTTCATGAGGGGGCTGCAGAAGGTAAGTATGAAAATTAAATGACGTCATTTCTTGTTCTGGAAAAGAAAAATTTTTACTAGAGAAGCAATTTGTTCTTGCTACTATATATTTTTTTAATTTCATTCTTATCAATAAGAACTCGTAACTGTTGAATGTCAAATAAACATGAAAAAAAATTGTTTTTGAACTTTTTTTTATTGCAGTGTATAGGCAATCAAAAACAGATCAAATTTCGTTTTAACTTTTTTTTTGTTAGGTTATCGCAAGTACTTGAAAATTATTGACTAGAGTTATGTGGGAACACATAAAATGTAAAAAAATTTCTTTTTATTTATAGATAGAAATAACTTATAAAAAGAAAGTTCTCCAACGAGAATCGAACACTAAATTCATCTGTACGACTAGCGAGAATGCTACTACCTACGCTAATGCATCTTTTTACATATATTTGAACTTATAAAAATATATGCACCCGTACAAAAAAAAGCAAATGTCAAAAGCATTTTTCTCAGAATTGGCTAGCCAGTAAACAAAGATATTTTAACGGGAGTACACCTCAAAGGTATACTACTGATATACCACAGCTCGTAAAAATCCGTTGCTACACAACTTTAGAGTCTCCTTGCAAGTTTCAGTTTATACAGGTATACATATTATAGCGACACGCTCAGTTTCAACATCCGTAACATGCTCGCTTTTGTGTGTGTGTGTATGGGCCTGTCACCCGATAATGTATTGTTTTCAATTTTGCCTAAATAGCATTTGGTGTTCTATAAAATGGTTTAGAATTATGTTCAATGATTAGGAAAAGTCCGAAAAACTTCTTTTTTTACATTGTCAAAAAACAATAGGCTCAGCAATATAATGGCACACACAAGCCTACATATGTATGAAACGAAGAACGCGATAACACGAAATACAGTACACTGTATTCTATCTAATTCTTTCGCAGGCTTAATCCTATAGGTGTATATGTACGACTCTTTTTAATGCGGTACGTTATTTTCGGTTTCAAATCACAGTGATCCTAAAGAAGTTTTTATTTAAAAACATAAGTTTCACTTTAGACGCGTATGGATTCAATGCGCATGATTTTTGTCTCTTTCCACCGTCTTCTTCCATCTCCTTGCAGTAAGTTCTCCTACAAAACCCATAGAAACTAACTTTACGAAGTCGCCTATGTTTATTCTTCGTAGTTTCTCAATTTTTCGTTCTATTGAAACTACCACATTTTCCCTCTTAAAATTCGTTTCTGCATTCTAAATTTTTTAAATTCTAATTCAGTATTATTACACACTACCAGTAGTTACCAAAATTTTATTTAATTGTTTTCTAAGATAAAAATCGATTAATTACTTAGGAAAGAAAGATTAACACATAGTACACATTTACTTAAAAATTACATAATTGTATAATATATACTTGAAATATTAAACAATTTTATTTTTAGATGAAAATTTTCAACTGAAATTCATCATCGGACAGGAGCGTTAAAACAAATGTATTTTAGTTAAAACAATCCAAAATATTAGTAAAGTACATTAGAATATGTGGTATATCTTAAATTATTGATAATTAATCGAAGGAAGTGCATATATTGTAGTCTAGAAATACGAAATATAAGTTCGACGTACCGTCCTCTTTAAAATCTACAGGAGACTTACTCTTTTTCATCTTAAAATTAGGTCAAATTTCTTTTATTGATTCTTGTTTTTATACCATTTTAAAAATTACATATATATATTACTGTCAAAGCCGGAAATCAGGCATTACTAGTAAATCTTCGGCATTACTATGAATATGAAGAGTCTTCAAACGAAGTCGGAAATTGAAAAATTCTTCTAATTTTTCATAGGCATTGAACATAATACTTTAATATTCCATAGCATATCAAATTACTATTTAAATAACGTTGAAAAAAATACATCCTCGAGCACTGGCCTGTAGCACCCCCCCCCCCCCCCCGCGAACACACCACTAATCGCTCCAATACACATACACAAAAACGATCATGATGTTACTACTGATGCATGGAACGTTGGAATCCGAGCCGAATTATCTCAGGATAAGCATCATGTATCATGCTATTCGAGAACATTAAATTCTGCAGAACAAAATTATTCCACTACAGAAAAGGGACTATTAGCGATCGTAGAAGCATTTAGGCATTTGCGGCCCTTCATTTACGTGAAAAGATTTACCATCAAAACTGACCATAAACTGTTCACCTGGCTATGATCCTTAAAAACACCCAATTCTCGCTTAATTCGATAGGGAATTAAGTTGGATGAATATGACTTCGAAATAGAATATAAAAAGGGTCGTGAGAATAGTATAGCAGATGCTTTAAGAAGGATTGAACTCAATGCTCAGGAGGAGAAGGACGACTTACTTACTATGGTGTCTCAGGCACCCGACGTTACATGTCGTATGGATGAGAAATTGGACGAGTCACGCGGAAGATCTAAGAAAAATCAATAGTAACTTGGTTTTACTTAATCCTCAACAATAGGAGGATATAATCACGTTAAATAAATCAATTAGTATAATATAGAAAGCCGGCAAGGATATAAACGCTAATATAAGAATTATCAACGGGATTTTGTCAAATATGTCAAAGGCTTTGAATGATCAAAACATCAAATTTATTCTTTTTGAAGGAATAACCACGCTTATTATACAAGGACAACACTTTTTCGATTTGTTAAGCAAAATAAAAAGATCCTTTATTTTTTCAAAACAATTATTTAATTTAAAAATACTCACATATGAACATATGTTAAATATTCGAGTACACCTTTTAGAAATTTAATCTTATAAAGAACTTATCGTAAATTATCATAACTTGTAAGATTTTGCCTTACTAGGAGAACAATCCTATTTACCCAAGACTCTATCATATCCTTCCATAAAATTTCTATCCTAAACCTTATCGAATTAACTTTAATCCAAAGACTTCCTATTATCAACAATAACAATCAAACGAAAATTGTTACCACGCCTGGGACTTTAATTGAACCTTCATTCAGACTATCTGCGAAAGACTGTCACTTCATTGATAAGGAAGTGTACCTATGTAGACGGCTGAAACAGGGTCGGTCGTTGTGTATGTGAATTCATTAATAATGCTTGTTTACAAATTATCCGAATATTCGACATTAATGTTGAGGAACTACTTGATAAGAATTAGACATGGTAGCAACGAAACGATGATCAAAAGAACACACTTGATACGAGAAGGTACCCTGCAAACTCAAGGATACGAATCCGACGAGGATCTGGAGGAAATAGAGCAAGTCAGTCTTTTATAACTTATAATCAGAGATCATCAACTGAATTTCGAAGCACTGAAAACTTTAGTAGTACCAACAATAACTACACCAAAATTCACAACTTTTAATGAATCATTCAGACTAAAATTTTATACATCAGTATTCTCAATCGCATTAGTTTTATTACTGATATCCGTCCTGCTTTTTTACTTATTGTATAAATGTAAGAATAGGAGGAGACGACATACGAGATAACATACCCTAGATATTAAGGACGAGGACGTCCATGAACTTCGGCAGGGAGGAGTCTTATGACTCTGCCTCTAGGCATCTGGTTGCTGAGCCCAACGTCCTTATCATCATAGGTAGACTAAACATCCTTGATGCCCGAGCGAGGCGGCTTGAGATAAAGGGCCGTGCAATTAGAGTGCGATAAGAGGCACAAGGAAAGTGCTTACCATCACTTCTCTCGCACCGGCGACGAATCACTCTCTGTCGGGCATTCAATGTGTAAAGACGTACTAATCAATAAAAAGTATTTTAATCAACTTCTTTTAGTACGATTATTTACTCACTTACCTGAATCAAATAAATCATTCGTTATTACTTACGTGTGTAAATTCACGCCGCTGAAAAGTAAATAAATATAAAGATTCTTTTCGAAATCCTACAAATACGTTCTTGCAAAATATTAGCTATCCGTATTTCGTAAATGGTACTGTCCTTATAAACTTCTAAATTTGTTCAAAGATTTACAAAAACTAAGGCCAGAAAACAAAAGGTTAAACTTCTTAATTTAATTTAATATTTGTTTAACAAACGAATATGTTTTGATTTCAATGAAGTCTATTGTTTCGTCATAATTAAACATATAATATAACACGTAATGATTGATAGACGATTTAAAGTAATAAGTCATGGTAGAATCAGTAGATCTAAAAGAAATATTCTTTAGAAAGGTTTTAAAAACAGCAAATGGTATTCGCTTTCTAATAGTCACAGAAGTAACTGATTTTTCAAATATACAGTACAAGTAAACAATAAACCAAGATAGTTATAGTGCGACTAGCTTTATGCTGTAAATTTTAAATCACTTTGCAAATGCAACACAGATACAATTTTCTGACAAACCATATTAGTTTTCTATAAACAGGTTGTTATTCTTACATATTGAATATCTCATAGGTTTCCTGCATATTAGTAATGCAACATTTTTCTTAACATTTTATTTCATTTTTGTTCAAGCTTCTTATGAGTGCAAAACTAACAACTGCAAATATTTTTTCGAATATTGCTATTTTATGAGATTAAAGAATGATTCGTATATTGCTTTAAAGAAAATATTAATTAAACAGTCACATATAAAAACAATTTACTTGTAAATAAATTCTTTTTATTTTTAATATCATACATTGTTAATTTTCTGTTATATTTAAATACTTTGATCCTGCATTAAGAGTATTCGGTCTCTATTTCCAAAAACATTATACTATAAGGATGTATATTGCTATATACATGTGCTCAATACATTTATAGGATCTTGAAAAAATTTTGATATCATGCTAGTTTTAAATGTTTTTATAAATATAAATTGTTAGGTATCTCGAATCGTTTACCGTGTAGACTATACGCAAATATCTTTCCTTTAGAAAGAACAATAAGAAGTCAAAGGTCGTAAGAAACCGTGGGAAAGATTTCTTTTAAATGGAAGTACAATGACAATGCTTAATACGTAAATGAATTTATATTGCTAAATAAATCGCATAGATAATGATCTTTTTATTATTTATCTGTGCGGTAAAATGAAAAATATTAAAAAAAAATCTATCGAGTTACAAAGAGTACTTGCGTAGTAATTGGATTACTATGTGCATTTTTTGAGTTTTGCTAATACTAGTTGTTATTCTTACTCTTTGAAAATCTGATACGTTTCCTGGATATTACTAATGCAACGTTCTTCTTACCATCTAGTTTAATTCTCATGCGTGCGATACTAACATCTGGAAATATTTTCTCAAGTATTGCAATTTTATGAGATTAATGATTCTTATAATGCTCTAAAAGGAATATTAATTAAAATTGTAAATAGAAACATTTTACTTTTGATATAAATTTCCCTAATGTTATATGTCGTTAATTATCAATAATATTTGAATAGTTTAATCCTTCATTAAGTATGTTCGAAAAGTATTTCTAAAATATCTTTCTTACATAAAAAACAAATCAAATTGGTCTTTTATAATCTAACAAAAATAAATTCTATTTACACCAAATTAAAAGACAAGGTAGATAAATTTGATCAGTCAATCTTAGAGTATAAAATATCATTTGAATGTTATATAGGACAAACAAAACAGAAACTTTAAAAAAGATTAGATCAGCATAGAAATGACTGTGAACCTACTAATGTAAACAAAACCAATACTACCGCGTTAGCTGAGCATCATTTTATAACAGGACATAATTTTAAATTTGACGCAGCAACGATTTTAAATTTAGAAGAAAATTGGTATAAAAGAAACATTAGTGAAATGTGTCATATAACGAACAATAACACGGTTAATTTTAGAACAGACACAAATAATTTAAACAACATCTATAACGGAATTTTTAAATTTAACTATAATAAATAGAACACTATAATAAAAGACACCTTAACAGTGAAGATATCTAGACTAATAAACACTAGTCTAGATTGAAACAATTTTGTTGAGTGTTCAAATTATAACGGATTATGTTTCGAATATTAAAAATAAAAATAAAAATGTATGTCTACTCAAAGAAAAAAGACGCTGAACTTTAAAGATTAAGGTAACATGAAATATTTTACAGTGTATGAGTCTCATGTATTTCGTAATATAAAAATAACAATAAAATAAAATTTCCAGTTGCTGAAGAAATCCCAATATAGGGACAAAACGTCAACCTTATCAAAATTAAGTTCTACTTATTTTTTTGATGTCCAAATTCCCTATGATACCTTCTTATAAAAAACAATTAGAAATAAATGGTCATCAGATGCCGGGGAAAAATTTCTTTCATATAATAATGCATTGTCAATGAAGCGTAATCCATAGTAATAGTATTTAACTTTCGGAACTTAGTGGCCTAATTAACAATTTTAATTAGGTTTTTTTGATGGTCTATATAAACAGCGGTTGCAACGAATAGCTTTACTTGCTATACGAATTGGTAGTGTATAGTTCTTCTTGTGTTGATACATTTAGCTAATATTAAATTAGAAGGCTTGGAAGATAGCGCACTCTGGAGTATCGGGAAAATTTCCAATGAGTGACAATATCAATGATTTGAGGACAAATCTAATGAACGGAGAAGATTGCATATCTGAGGATCATACAAGATGGAAATTAGGTAAGAATATGTTTTCTCTGTTTATATATAGAAATTAATTGGAATGATGAGCGTTATTTCTGATTCATTAAATTATTATTATTTAGATGAATTGTCGAAAGTACCATCGCGTTTAGGAAGAGTTTTTAATATATCTAAATTTGATAACTTTTTTTTTGGAATTAATGCAATACAGACACAAATAATTCCTCAACAAATAAGAATTGCAACGGAAGTTACGTTTAAAGCAGTCATTTAAGCTGGAATTATACCTGCAGGGATAAAAAAAAAACCAATGTTTACGGAGTAATAAGATTATTTGAATCAGAGAGTTATATGATAAACCGGATGCATCATGTAAGTAATTAAATTGATCTATTGTCTTCCAAGTAAAAGTAAAATTATTCAAAGAGTGCAATTGTCTTTATTTTCATTATATTCATATGGATATACTCTACTTGGGTTATGCCGTGGTTTGCTGTCAAACCGGATCTCGTTTTGTATGGGTTTAACTGGCACAAGATGCAATATCGATTAAACCATCACATCAAATTCATTAGCAATTCAAAAAGCGTATGAAACTATAAAAGCTGGAGATTGCGATTACGCAATTGTTAGTGGGGGAATCTTAAGCTTACTTCCCAAAACATGTTGCCAACTCTATGATCTAGGTAATATCAAAGTATACTAGGAATAATTATTTGCAGCTCTTGCATGTAAAAACAAAAATGCTATTTTTCTTACATTTTCTTTCAATGATAATGAAAATTCTTAGAACAGCAAGTTCAATTTTTTCGTAATTTATAAATAATTTGATTTCTATGCATTTCCTTATTTAGGTTTGTTGTCAACAGATGGGCTAAATAGATCTTTTGATAAGAAAGCGTCTGGATTCTCGAGAAATGACTCGATAGGAACAATATTCCTACAAAGAACCACAAATGCAAAGCGAGTTTATGCCGAGTTCGTTAATCTTTGAGTTAAGTACACTAAGGCAATTCCAAGAAACACCTGTCTACTTCCCACAGCCGAATCTCAGGCTCAAATAATGAAACAGACGTTACAACACTGCGTTCTAAATCCAAGCGACGTAACTTACATCGAGGCCGATAATACAGCAATCAAATCAATGGATCTCGAAGAATTCAAGACAATAGATCTTGTTTACGGACAAGATCAAAGTGTTTCTAATCCTCTTTTAATAGGATTTGTTAAGTCAAACATTGGTAACGCATATCATAACAATGCGATAAATTCGATAATCAAGGTAAATTTTCTGAAAAGTCAAAATTAAATATAAAACAACACAAATTTTGTTTATTATTCTACATATTTTTATTTTTTATATCTAGGTACTAATTGCTATGGAGACCGGAGTTATACCTTAAAATCTTCACTATTCAGAGCCTCCAGAAGAGGTCTAATGTCGTTAGGATGAACGCGTAAAAGTAATTACAGAACCAACACCTTGGACGGATTGATACGCTGCTGTTAACACGGCAGTTATAAACGGCTCCTTTTGTCAAATTATCCTAAAACGTCATTCAAAAATAAAGCAACGAACTGCCACGACTTTTTGTTGCTTCTTGTCGAACTCAGAAAATAATATCGTCGATCTTTAATATTGTAAGTTATTTATTTTACGACAAAATTGATTAGGCAAAATGATCGTGAATTATTTTAATTTTTTGTTTAGTTAAATCGAGCAGAGAAGATGATGTACTGGCTCAATTAATTACTGATATTACTGAGAAACCATTTCCTCGTTATCTGTATACAGTAATTTCAGATTCTAAAGCAGCTAATTCAGAGCATTTGATAGAGATCGTACAAGCTAATTTGTCAGCTAAATCTCGAAAGATCTGGTTCGTTTTTTCGGGGATGGAATCACAATGTACTGGAATAGGTACTATCAATTTTATATTTAAATAACTAAAACAATTTTACATCGTATACAATAAACGTAAAATCCTCTTTTAGGTGAATCGCTAATGAGAGAGAGAGAGAGTGAGAGAGAAAATACCAATCTTTGCCTGACGCAACCCTGACGCAATCCTGACGCAACCCAGACACGTGGTGCTTCAAAGAAGCTTTAACAATTCCCCAAGCCTATATGGCAGCTTTTTGCATTTTGCATTCGGATACTTTGAGATTAAACGAATTAAAACTGTATGAATACATTATGGTGCTAGTGACGTAGAACAGGCTCTCATAAATTTATCTATATCTTATAATTTTGATGTTTACACTACTTTCGAAACGGATGCAGAAAAACGGGTGATCGAGTCGATGCGACCACGCTTACCACAGTCTAATATCATCAAAGTTGAAGATTATAGAATTAATATTATGAATATTACGAAAAGCAAGGGTTCTGATTTTGTAGTTGCAAATTATTCCATCATAGACGATATGGAAAATTGTCTGGACATTGTTAAAAATTTAAAACATTTGGTAATGATTTATGATTGTAAAGGGCCTAATTAAATTTCATTACCACTATCTAATTTTATACGGTTCATAAGTGTATATAGCTACTGTTTACAAGATCTTATTAAATTACCACAAAGAAAAAAGAGAAAATCAGCGGAATTGATGAGAAAAGCTCTACAGGCAGGTACAATAAAACCAATTATATATCGAAGAATTATGATTCAGAAAGCAACAGAAGAAAGAAAAATTGAGGCTAGTAAACGTTACGGAAAAGTAATTCAATATATATAAAGTTTATGAAATAATACGTTCGATTTGTTCACAAATTTAATACGAATGTATTTTTTACAGGTTTTGGTCAACTCGCAAGAAGAAAAAAAATTCTCTAACTTTATTCCTCAACTTTTCTTTCATAGCGATAAATGATACCTCGGTATCGACGGTTTTAATATCTTTGGAAAAATACTGATCGAATGGATGATCGAACAAGGAGCTAGAAAATTAATCATTGTTTCTAATATGTCAAAACAAGGTAACGAAAACTTGGTCCTTAAATGGCGCGAATATGGAGCAACGATCATTGTTCGACAAGAGGTTGACTTAAGCAAAGCCTCAAGCTTTGACAAAATATTTAAAGAAGCTTTAACTATAGGTCAACGCGATGGTATATTTGATTTACAGAGAACGAAGATAGATTCGTCATTTTCTTTGTTAAAGTATTTTAAAGTTACTGAAATACTCGATAAATGTAGCAGAAAGCACTGTCCATCACACGTAAAATTCTTCATTTTCTCCTCGCTCGACTTGGACAAAGATGATTTAAGAGACACTAATGTGGTAAAATTATGCAAAATAAGAAAAGAATCTTGCCATCATGGGTTATTTATTTTATTGCCTAATTTCGTAGAAAGTACACTAATAAAGACTAATTTCGGTAGCGTCTATTACAAAAAAATGTCATTGTTTTTCAAACGACTAAATGTTATACTCTGCACAGACTCTTCAATAATCGCTGTTCGCCAATTATTAACAGATAATTCCACAGATGATAATGAGAAAAATTTCTTTGCTGGGGAAACAGACAAGGAGGTAATTCATTCTATTTTTATGTCATTAATGTCATTATCTATTTTTTGTTTCGATTAACTTACACGATAGTATTATTATTATAATTATTATAATTATTACTGTTATTATAATGATAATTATTATATAAATTTTTATTATTATTATATGTAAGCTTTATAACTCAATAATTATAACTGCATTTAAAATTATTTAGCAACAAATTGATGAAGGGAATCCACAAGCAGAGGAGATACGGCAGTTCGAACAATATTTTTATAACTGCGATTAAAAAAATTGTGTGAAATTAAACAAGAATTATGTGAAACTCATTAAATATACGCTTACTTGCTTTCAATCTGTCTTCTTGTTCTGTCCTCTTTGTATACACAAATATTGTAACTTATTTTGGAACAAGATAATTATGATATATACTAACAAGAAATTGAACGTTAAAAATGTACTTTAAAGATTAAACCAGTAAAATTACATAGTTTTTCGACGTTTATCGCTCTTTTCGCCTCTTTTTGACTTAAGTTTTTCACTTGTTTCACGAAACACATGTTCCAATGCGTGTTTTGTCCAAAAACACAAGAGTTTTCAACGAATGATTACTCTCGAAATGCAGAAGTGACAATTCAGTCACTCGACATAATGCTATGAAGAAATGTACTTAACAATTAACCTAAAACTATAAGGTTATTTCATCATTTTCAAGCTTTCTGGAAACTTTAATATTGTTTCGTCCAAAGTCATTTTTTTATCTGCTACACTTGATATTTTCCTCTTCAAATAGTCACGTAATCAAGGAAAAGTTTATTATTAAGATTGAAAAACTAAATCAAAAAACACGGTTATGTGTATTTATATACGCACGGAAGAAGTTATACTCCTATGGCGTAGCAAAACATAATAACAAATAATTTTATTTAAAAAATTAAAAAGACATTCAGTATTTAATGTGAGCATAAAAAGTATAAAAAATAAATAGTTTTAATAAAGCAGACAGCAGACATACTTAAAATGTAAAATACTCATATTAAAAATATAATAAAATTTAACTGGGAACTTGGACATTAAAAGAAGTAGAACTTAGTTTGATTGAGTTGGACGTTTCGTCCCTTTATTGGGACTTCTTCAGCAACTGTAAATTTTATTTTATTATAAATTCTTGATACGATACATGAGGTTTATACAATTATTTTTCTTCATATTACCTTAATCTTTAAAGTTCAGCGTCTTTTTTCTTTAATTTGACATACATTTTTCTTTTTGTTAATATTCAAAACACAACACATTTAAACTTCGGTTATTCGATCGTTATTATTTAAAGTCCTCAACAAAACTGTTTCAATCTAGACTAATGTTTGTTAGCCTAGATATCATCAGTTTAAGGTGTCCTTTATTATTTATTATGGTTAAAATTTAAAAATTCCGTTATAAATGTGATTTAGATTGTTTGTGTCTG
>JACGWG010000080.1:0-15536 GCA_023678865.1 Polistes exclamans | reverse complement strand
GTAATAGATACAATATATTTTGATTGTATATATGTATTGCTTTCATTTGTTCCTTGTAATTATGAGCAGATTGTATCATGTAAAAAATCATGACAAAAACTTGTTTCCTCTGCATGGTAGACTTTGAATTTTTCTGCTCTCTTTTAGCTAGACTCCAAAATTTTAAACCCTCCTTTAGGCAATAAGCATAGTTAATTACTTTTATATAATATATTTTAAATAAAATATATTACTACACAAATTCATATAAAAAGTTGATTAAAACATATTTAATTCTCTAACATCATTTATTTGTCACATATGATTGCTAATTCACTATTGAAACTTGAAGTTCTATCGAACACAATAGCTGTTATAATTATTTAACTCTAATTTAAATGTTTAGATACTTGCTATAAATTTTAAATTTGAGATATCTTCTTGTACGAATACAAAGCTTACACGTCTTATTGCAAACAAATGTTTAAGGTATAAGAAAAATAGCATCATGCTATGAACAAAAAATTATCTTATTTTATCTAAAAAAATGAATTATTAAAAGTGAATGCATTTGTTGTTGCGACCGATGCCTTAATCGGTACTCCAGTGGATATTAGTCAATCGAAAAATGCCCTTACGGGTGATATCGAGATTCTTTATTAATGGAAAAGAGGATAGGAAAATAAAAACACAATAACAACTTTATTTGAGCCCAGTCAGTACTAAAAAGTACGCTTTATTTGGCTCGTCAGGGAAAAGCCTTTCGGCATAAAAACCCTGGTTGAAACGATGAAAAAGAGTCCACAAATCAGGATAATTCTGGCCAAGTGCAGGACCGCCTTTGTCCCTTGTCGCTGGCCGAACTTAGATGATATGGTATTGCGCAATACAAAGAATTCTCCTTGAAGTAGTTCTCGCAAGTCTCAGCTAGATGAATCTCGAGCGATGAATCCAGAGTGACAACAGGCGCAAAAAGGCGCTGGCTTTTATACCAAAAAGCGATGCAATGCTGCACCAATCACCGAAAAGCCCGAGCATAACGCGGCTGTCGATACATGTGATTGGCGTAATAAATGTAGTGGGAGAACGCGAGCTAAAAGAAAGAAAGAGCCCTTGCAAGCATCTTAGCGCTACCGTGGTTACCACTAAAACAACGATATTGCTTTGTCGCACGCGTCTCACGCCTTGGCAGGGTCGTACGCGCCTAGGTGCTTCGCCCTACTCACTCGTTGCATGGGATACGCAACATACCCCCCCCCTTGAACGGGCACCGTTCAAAATTTAAAAACTACAATGCGAACACTTAAATACAAATTATAAACTATATACATACTGTTAACCGCATATTACAATACATATTCAGTAATTAACGCGACTAAATTACAAAACAAAAATTTTTTTTTACTTTTTATAAATCGCTTGGCAAGGGAGAAAGACGTTTAATACCGCGCTTTACAAAACCGTTGGCAGTTTTTACGCTCGCCACGCGTGCTATACCGTCGGCTCCTTTATGTACTTCCGCGATACGTCCTACTGGCCATTTGAGTGGAGGGGAATTATATTCTCGCAAGATGACTAGTGTACCCGGGCTTATTTCGTCTGCTGTGCCTCTGTGCCATTTTTTACGGACCGTCTGCTCGTTCAAATATTCTTTATTCCATCGGTTCTAAAAATGCTGTCTCATCTGCTGTACGTGCTGCCATTGGGACAGGCGCCCGGATGGTATATCCCTGTATTCGTCCTCTGGCAAACTCGTAAACGAATTTCCAATTAAAGAATGCCCAGTTGTAAGAGCGCGCAAATCATTCGGGTCATTAGACAGAGGCGTGATAGGACGCGAGTTAAGAATCGCCTCTATCTCGAGGACGTATGTTAATAATGCCTCGTAAGATAGCAATGTCTCGCCTATAATTCGAACTAAATGATATTTAAATGATTTTACGGCCGCCTCCCATAGACCTCCAAAATGGGGGGAACGGGGTGGGATAAAATGCCACTTGATTCCTTCATTTACCAAACTTCGCGAGACGCGCGCTTCTAGTTCGTTCGCCGCACCTACAAAATTAGTAGCGTTGTCGGAATATATGTCCGAACATTTTCCACGGCGTGCCATAAATCTACGCAAAGCTGCTAAAAATGCTTCAGTCGTTAGATCATTCACGAGTTCTAAATGAACGGCCTTGGTGCTAAAGCAAACGAATACCGCCACATATATTTTCGCGCGACCACGGTTCCGGTATTGTTTTTCCTTGATGAATAACGGACCGCAGAAATCCACGCCGGTGTGGAGAAACGGACGATTCGGTAGAAGACGACTGGCAGGTAGATCACTCATAGGATATTGCGGCGTAGCGAAGTGCGTTCAAAGTGGCTTGCGTACCACCGTGCCTTATTTGATAGTGCTTTTCGCGTATTATCGCGTTTGTAATTGTATGGTCTTTCGGCAATAATGCGGGATGCCTTTGCTCGTAGGGCAAGTTGCTCCTTGCCAATCTACCTGCAACTCTTAATATTCCTAAATTGTCTACAAACGGGCTAAGTACGGAGAATGATGCGCAAACCTCTTTACCGGACTTGATCAATTTAATGATCTCGGGAAATGCTTCTTCCTGTATCAATCTAATCGCGATTACTTCCGCGCCTTTCAATTCGTCCACGGTTAACTCACTCATTATTCTTTTCTCCTTTAACTTGCGCGAGTTACGTGCGAATCTAACGCAATACGCGATAATGCGCTTTAATTTGACGAACGAGGTGTACCGTCTAAATAATTCGAACGGAGTAGCTACCTTTGCGTGTGTTACAATCTTTTTCTTTTCCGGGATTTCGATTGGTTCTAATCTACTATGTGGCCAATTTGATTCCGGCTTGATAAGCCATGCAGGACCGGACTTCCAGAGCTTACTTTCACGGAGTTCGGCAGGTGTAACGCCGCGAAAAATTAAATCCGCGGGGTTATGTTCGGACGATACATGACGCCACAGCTCGCGAGCTGTGCTCTCTTGAATTTCAGCTACGCGATGTGCTACGTAGGTTTTTAACGTGTGAGGCGGAGTGTTGAGCCAATGCAAAACTACTGTAGAATCCGCCCAAAATATTGTACGGCAGAAATCATTTCTACGCAACGCGTTTTTAGTGGCCTTAAAGAGACGCGAGAGTATTAAGGCGCCGCAAAGTTCTAGGCGCGGAAGCGATTGCGTTTTAAGCGGCGCTACCTTGGATTTGGCGCAGACTAATCGTAAAGTGGGATTTTTTCCTAACGTTTTAACATAAATGCACGCGCCGTAAGCCCTTTCGCTCGCGTCACAAAAACCATGCATTTCCAGTTCTTCTCCATCACCTGCTACGTTGCGCGCGAACCTTATCTCCTCGAGCGTGTGGAGATTTTGGCGGAACTCCTGCCATATTTTATATATATCGGCAGGGACATCTTCGTCCCATGTTGATTTTAATTGCCATTGCCGTTGCATCATCATTTTCGCGTTGATTACTACCGGTCCTAATAAACCTAACGGGTCGAATAACTGCGAAATTTCGGACAATATAACACGCTTAGTAACCTTTGATGGATCAGCTGCTCGCTTTACCGTACAGCCTATGTTGTCTTCGGCCGCGTTCCAATTAACACCTAATGTTTTTATCGTGCCTGACGAATCTAAATTTACGATGTTATTATCTGCGGTTTCTAAATCCTTTAGAATCTCGGCGCAATTTGACGCCCATTACCGCAAATGCATGCCTGCCCCTGCGGTTATACTTATTAACTCGTCGCGGACTTGCTTCGCTTCCCTTACCGTATGCGCTCCGGTTAACAAGTCGTCCACATAGAAATCTTCTTTAAGTGCGATGGCAGCTTTCGGGAATCTGTGAAATTCGTCGCTCGCGAGTTGATTTAAAGTACGCGTTGCTAAAAACTTCGCGGAGGCAGTTCCATAGATTACTGTATTTAATCTATATGCTTTCACGGGCTCACTTTCCTGTCGACGCCAAAGTATAGTTTGGTATTTGCGATCGCGCGGATCAATTATTATTTGCCGATACATCTTCGCGAGTTCCGCGGTAATAGCAATAGCTTGTGATCTAAATCTTACTAAAAGTGCAAATAGATCCTCCTGTATGGTTGGGCCAACCATTAACACGTTATTCAAAGATTTCCCGTTGCTGGTTTTTGCCGATGCGTCAAACACTACTCGCAATTTGGTCGTAATACTAGTATGCTTTAATACAGCATGATGCGGTAAATAGAATCTATCTTCGTGGGGTCCCCCTTCTATCCTTGTCATGTGCCCTAGTTCTTCATATTCGGATAAGAATTTAATATATTCATCTCTAATTTCCAGCTTGCGCGATAATGATCGCTCTAAGCGTGAAATCTTCGTAACGCGCTCGTATACGAATCTCCTAACTGATTTTCTTCCTTAAAGGGCAATCTCACTATATATCTGCCAGTATCATCCCGTCGCGTGTTGCTTCTGTAATGTGCTTCGCACAAATTTTCCTCGTGCGACCTAATACTACTCTCAGCTACTTCCTCAATTTTCCAGAACTTTTCCAATTGTGAGTTCAAATCTACTGTGGCCGTGTGGCAATTAATGCTCTGCGGAGTGCGCGTAGCTCCTGTGCTCATAACGAGCCATCCTAGTACAGTTCCTTGTGCCATTAAATTTTCATTCAACCTAATGCTCTGACTTGCGCGCCATAGTGAAGCAAAAATCTCGATACCGAGAATCGCGTCGATATTCGCGGGCTCATAAAACTTGGGATCTGCCAATTGGATCCCTGCCGGTATAGTCAATTCTTCTCGCGGAATTCGTTGCGAAGGCAACCTATTCGTTACAGTGGGTAATAATAAGAATTGTAATTCTAACGCGTAATTTTCTGTTCGCGATTTCAACGTTGCTAAGATTGCCTGTTTGACTCTAGTTTCCGTTTGGTTTACGCCAGAAAATGGTACATTCACGTCCCGTATGGCTATTCGCAGAAGATTCGCGAACCGGATCGTTAAGAAATGTGCTTCGGAATCCGAATCCAGGAGCACACGACACTCGTGCGGCCTGCCGTCGCGATCCAGCAAGTGCACCACTGCAGTTAGTAACAGCGCGGGTGCCTGCGAGTGATGGAGCTCTACATGTGCATTCTGCACCGCCGACGCCGTCCGAACGCAACAATTCGTGATGCCCGCCGTTGCACCTTCTGCAACGGCCTCTCTCACATGTAACAACTCATGATGCCTGCCCTTGCACTTTCTGCAGCAGTCATTCTTAATACATGTGTATACGCGGTGACCAGCTTGTAAACAATTACAACACAAATTGGCGTTAACCACGATTCTTCTGCGCTCCTCGGGCTCGGCTCTCAGTAGCTGCTCACACTCCGATGTGTTATGCCTCTCGCGACATATGCCACACGAGACAGTCGCGCTTGTGGAATACGCTTGAACTTGTCCTCGGTCGGAAATTCGCGGCCAATTTCGCGGAGAATTAAACCGCGGCTCGTTACGCATCAAATTCCTTGAGCGAAAATTTCTCTCGGGTCCTAACGGCGCGTTCCTTCTGCTATTGTTAATCCTTTTAGAATGTTCTGCCGGCTGGGAGTTTACTAGCGCATTTCCCCGATCGCGCAAAAATATCACAAATTCGTCTACCGTCGGTAAAGTATCTCGGGAATACCGTGGTTCCCATTGAAGCCGTGTTGCTGGATCAACTCGCGAAAGATGTGCGGCAATAGCAAATTGATCGACAAACACTTTTTTAGTCGCTATTAAAGCCCTATAATTTGCGCTCAGCGCATCGGACGCGGCAATTAAAGACGAGGGAAATTCACTGTCAATAGGGGGATCCTCTAAAATAGCTCGTACGTGCTTATTTATCAATATTAACGGATTGTCATAGCACTCGACTAAGGTCTTCCACGCAATCGGATAATTATCCGCGGTAATTTCCAGAACTCTTATTTTCTCCGCGGCCGGTCCCGATAAGCATGATTTCAAATATGCAAATTTCTGTATATCGCGGATCACGGGATTATCTCCTATCACCGATTGAAACGTGTCCGCGAAACTCGGCCATTCCTCATGCTGCCCGTCAAAACGAGGTAATTGTACCGCCGGTATTCTGTAAATGCTATCTACGGACGGACTGCTAACCGTAGTGCTAACTGGAGACAATAGATTCGTAGTAGGCGCATTTGTGTCTAAAGTGGCTACCGATTCAGCTCTATTAATGATACACTCCGCCTCCGCCTTGGCATCGATGACTGACTCGACATGATTGTGAATTTCGTCAACCAGCGTTCCCATCGTCTCACCGGAAGTCTTTTCTATTAACTCCTCTAATATTGCCACATTCTTATCAACTTTGGAAATTCTAAGCTTTAATTTCATTATATCGCGCGGGCTGGTATGATCTATCTCGCTCACCGCCTTTTGAAATTGCGCGAATTCTTTCTTTACATACTCGAATCTTCGTACAACGCGCTCAACATCACCACGTGCACTACTCGAACGAGGCATTTTCACGACAAAAGGCAAAATTAAGAAGAGAAAAGAGGGGGAAAAAATACGACTTCGAAGAATGATCAAGCAACAGAAATTACAAAACTCACGTGAATCCTCTGAATAAAGCGTCCCGTGCAGCGTACTCACGCACCGGAACAATAGAAGCTTCTCGGCTTGTAGCGATGATGCAATACCTCCTTTGTTGCTCGATCGGAAGTCTTCCGTTGCCTCTTTCTCCTCCGTTGAAGAAGACTGTATGCACAATAAGCGCCGGACGAAGAGTGGGGAGGAAGCTCCCTATCCGGCTCGAAGGTCCAAAATGTTGTTGCGACCGATGCCTTAATCGGTACTCCAGTGGATATTAGTGAATCGAAAAATGCCCTTACGGGTGATATCGAGATTCTTTGTTAATGGAAAAGAGGATAGGAAAATAAAAACACAATAACAACTTTATTTGAGCCCAGTCAGTACTAAAAAGTACGCTTTATTTGGCTCGTCAGGGAAAAGCCTTTCGGCATAAAAACCCTGGTTGAAACGATGAAGAAGAGTTCACAAATCAGGATAATTCTGGCCAAGTGCAGGACCGCCTTTGTCCCTTGTCGCTGGCCGAACTTAGATGATATGGTATTGCGCAATACAAAGAATTCTCCTTGAAGTAGTTCTCGCAAGTCTCAGCTAGATGAATCTCGAGCGATGAACCTAGAGTGACAACAGGCGCAAAAACGCGCTGGCTTTTATACCAAAAAGCGATGCAATGCTGCACCAATCACCGAAAAGCCCGAGCATAACGCGGCTGTCGATACATGTGATTGGCGTAATAAATGTAGTGGGAGAACGCGAGCTAGAAGAAAGAAAGAACCCTTGCAAGCATCTTAGCGCTACCGTGGTTACCACTAAAACAACGATATTGCTTTGTCGCACGCGTCTCACGCCTTGGCAGGGTCGTACGCGCCTAGGTGCTTCGCCCTACTCACTCGTTTCGTGGGATACGCAACAGCATTAGATAGTAAAAGATTCAAAAAATCAAAGCACGAAAGAACCATTTCATTGTATAATGAGCTATTTTAAGTCTAGAAAAAATAAAAAGAATGATAAAATATTAAATAGGTAAGAAAATAATAATTGGGATAAAATAGAGATTGTCAAAAAGCTACCTTCTATAAAATGGTCTTGATTCTTCAACCGTCTCCATCGGGCCTTTCAGTAAAAATACTCGTATACCCTTTGCGTAAGTATCAGAAAAACAATCCCAATCAATATCAGAAACATTAAAAAAGAAGTTATGTTTATCGACTACAGATAGCTTGTCCCATAATTTTACAATGTTCTCGTTTGTGAATTCCCATTCGTTATTTGCAAAGAAATTGATTACATATTTAAACTTTTCTATATTTCTGTAGATTTTAAGCAATCTGAAAAAAAATTCAATAAATTTAATAACGTTCTTTTTTATAGACGAATATTTAATCGCTTGGTAATCTAAAATATTGTCAGATGTTACCTTGTCTTTCTTCCTGTGACATAAGCTAACGAGTCTAGTATAATTGCTGGTATCCAGTGCAAAAAAATTGTCAGAAAAATATGTAAAGAATAGTTACGGGTAACCCAAATGGAGTAGTACAATAAAACTTTTTTCGACGGAACATTAAACCCATTTTTTTTTGTATAATTTTCTAGAAGAGCACAAGTAATTGAATTTTGAACTGAGGAAACAACATTATAAATTAAAATCTTTTCGTTTACAGGCAAATATTTGTTGTTTCTGTTTGAGAGATTTATAATCTGTGGTATAGACTTACGAAAAAAGTTCAATCTCATTCACTGTAAATGTTATTTTAAAAGTTGAACTAGAAGTACGTTTGAGAGACTTTTTTAAAAAAGAAGAAAAAACTGACTGTTTTTGTGCAACGTCCCATGCGGCAGCGATAATGTTGTTGACAACATAGTCGGCAGGAATGATGTCGCAAATAAAGTTTTTATTACAATACATCGTATGTAAAACACCAGTCGCACTACCTACAGCAAAACCTGTTATTCCATATAGATTGTTTATCCAACCGGCAATTGGTTCCTTTTCCGTTGAGACAACAATGGATAGCTGAACGATGCAAGTAGGAATTCCATTTGAATATTGCCGTACAGTATCTTCACAGATTGCCTTTGAATATGCGTAAGTGTTGGGCCATTTACCAAGTAGCCTGTTAAATAAACGAATTTGCTCATCGACTTAGCTCTAAAAAAAAAAAGGTAATAGAATTCTTATTTTTTTACTTTTGGGTAATTAAATTTAATTGATCTTCGTTCAAAATCTCTGTCAATTTAATTATGTCTTCTGTCTTTATAGGTGGCTTATAGAATTTTTCTTCAATTTTACTATATACGCAGTGCGAATATGCCGTTGATACATAGACAAAGGCCTAAAAAAAACATTTATTATAAAATAGGATCAGTTTTTTTTTTAAGTAAATCCAATGTTTAAATAATTAATTTGGAAAACAGTACCTTCAAGCTTTTCATCTCCTGTGCAAGCAAGAGAAGATCCCTTGTTCCTCTAACATTCGTACTAACTATAAAACGAATATTATCCATAAAACGCACGGATGCTGCACTGTGGAAAATCAAATCGATATCTTTAATGCGTTCGCGGTCTTTCTCTGACATTCCTAAATTCAATTGACTCGTGTCTCCTTCTATCAGAATAATCTTTTTTTCGACATCTTTCTGCTCTCTCTTTAATCTATCAAAAATCTGAAAATTTAGGTATACCTGGTAGTATAGCTGATATTTTTTATTGACATAATAATTAGTACAAATAACGTAACTTGACTTACAACATCATTAAAAAACTCTTTGAATCGAGTCTGCGGATCCTGCTGTTTTTTTGCTCTTATCAACAAATAAATCGTTGTAATTTCTGGACAACATCTACATGTAGTAATGCATTACTAAAAACAGTTTTTTTTTCGAAAAATATATACTAACATATGAGTAGTTTTAGTAAATAAATAATACAGAAAAAATAGTATAATAAGCGACGATGTTTATTAGTGACTCGGTAGATTATTGACCAATGATAGCTAACAACCTGTGACCCACGGGTAAACCATTAATTCACAGAGACCTCTGCATTTAATTACGCATCGATTTTGATAAGTTTTATTTTTTAGAATAAGGAATAAGATTTTGTTATAGCTCTATACTTAATTACTGACCTACAATTATGAAGCTTCAAGCAATGTTAACCGAATTTGACCAACGCATCTGAAAAGTTCGCTATTCCTGCTATAGGCATTTAAATTTCTATTAAATTTTACTTGTATGAATTATATCTTTCAATGCATATCTATATATTTTGTTCCTTACCATTTTCTTGAAATTTGTAAGAAAAGTTTATTATATTAAAATAATAATAATAAATAATAAATAAAATTCTTATTTATTACAATATCTAAAAATCTGTAAAAATTTGTAGGGATTGTTGTTATTAGAAAGATAGAGTCTGCAGAATTTGCAATATTTTTAACAATTACTTTAAAAATAATTGATTATTTATAAAAATAATTCTATGCTATTTAGATAAAAAGCTTACATTGCTGTGCGGCAAAAGTTTAAAATTATGGTGTAGATTTTAAACTCAAGCAATATTCTTTTTTTTTATTTCTAACTATAATAACCTCTAGAAAAATAAACATTCAAAAATACTCCATATAAGGACCTTCCTTATATTTTACATAGTATCAAAATGTGTTAAAAATTTATGATTGAAATCTTATAAGGAATGTATAAGTTAAATCAAGAACGAAATCATATATGAAACATTTGTACCTCAAAAGTTATTCCATTATAAGCCTTCCTAAAAATCCTAAACCTCCTGTAACGAGAATTTTTTTTCCAGAATAGAATGTAGCAATTTCACCTCGTTGATTATAATAATTTGGTTCTTCTTCCATATAAAGTAGTTCCTTTTGATACGTTCGGCCGCTTAATGACGCCATTTTTAGGATTCTATTATAATAATACAAAAATATTACATGCAAACAACATAGGCGATTTCAATAAATAACATAAAAGAATGCCAGGCAAATTTAAAAAATTAATAAATATGATAGAAATAGAAGCATCTGATTATAGTAATAGAAATAGAAGCATCTGATAATGATTGAGGTCGTAGTTCTTCGTTTTTCGATAACTGGAAAATTTCGTTTTAATAAATTTAAGAATTATCTATTATAATTACAAACGTAAATGAAATAAGTATATTTATTCTCAAAAAATATTTATTTTGTATAATTTAAAATCTTCTAAAAAATTACGTATAGGAAGGAACATTTATTTAAATACTTCTTATGACTGTGAAGCCACTTTCATAATCAATGCAATAGAATTTTATGAAGAACTAGGTATGTTGGTTACTGATTAAAAAGGATTTTAACAAACTAAGTATTAAAAACGCATACTCAATAAAAAAACCGTTGATTTTATTCTAAGATACTTGATTCAACTACTGTTGTATATCGGCACCTGAACATGGATTAGCTTTTCTCTTGATATATTGAGATAGAAATTATTTTTTCTCTAGACTTATAAGAAGGTAATCCTTCACCTGGCGGGACATAGGTCTAGTGACTGCCAGGGTTCTGAGTTTAGACTATATAAGATCTATAAATAACTGAAAAAATAAATTTTCAGCATCAATTAGATTTTCTTTTACAAGTGTATTATTTATATTATCCAATCTGTGCAGTTCCGACTAGCAGAAAAAGAATGAGACAAACACAGGCGACAGGTGTCGTCGTTGGGTGACCCGAAATATTGCGAAATTTCAATGCAGAAAAATTAATAAAGACTAAAGGAGGTAACTTACATGACTGGTGCAGAAAACACTGATCACTGATCTTACAATAAACTAGTTTTTTATAACAAAATAAAAAAAATTCTACTCTCGTTGGAGCCCATCGTAGTCAGTCAAATGTAATTCAAGAATAAATAATATAAGAGAAATAATAATATAGAATAAAATAGTAATAAATCATGTAATGAAAAGAATAATCAATTGGATTACATGTATTTATTAATAATAAAGAAGATAATAAGGCAATTAAAGTTATATATTAAAATAAAATATAATGCAGGAAACAAATAAAAAATTCAAATTAAGAATATTATACCACATCAGATATAGAGTGTAATGTAAAAGAATCTAATATCTAAAACTGACGATATCGCTTCTACAATGAAAAAAATTGTACAAATTAACAACTTACAGTTCGTAAACATAGTCGCGTCTTAGCATTCGAAGTGTACGAACGTTCAGAGTGTAGATCCGCGTGTTTATAACTTTATTGTTTACATTGTACGTATAACAAATAAATTCGTTACCTGGTTGTTTAATTTTCAAATTTTTAACAAATCGGTCACCGGCTCATGGCAATAAGCCTTTCGCATATCCTTGACCGGGATATGCATACATCAGCCACAATTCTATCATGGCAAAAGGTTACTTCTCATAGGCGTGAGCATACTTCTTGTAACAATAAAAGAGCAAGAATAGATGATGATAACAACAATGTTCCTCAAAGTAATGGAGTACCCGAAACCGTTAACAGATTCTCGGTCTTAACTTCAAGTGTAGTCACAGATTGCGATATGCCGCAAAACGAACAAGTGCAGAAAATACCACTACCTCCTCCAATTTACATAGATGACGTCCTTGACATTCAATCTTTAACTAAATGCCTAAATAATGCAGTTAAAAAAGATAATTACACCTATAAAATTAGTAATAATCAGGTTCGTATATTACCAGCAGATGCGGACTCCTACAGAAAAATTACTAAAACCTTAAAATCATTAAATGCTAGCTTCCACACATTTCAATTAAAACAAGAACGTTCGTTTAGAGTTGTGTTACGTAACGTACATCACTCTGCTAATTTGAACGACCTGAAAGACGAACTAATGGAGCTGGGTCACGAAGTTGTAAACATCAGTAATATTTATCACAGAGCTACACACAACTCACTATCCATGTTCTTTATTGACCTTAAACAAAAACCTAACAACAAAATGGTCTACAATATAAACAAACTGAATAACACAATAGTCAAATTTGAATCACCACGTAAGAAAAAGGAAATTGCTCAATGCAAGAGATGTCAAAAGTATGGTCACACTCAAAAGTATTGCAATCGCAATTTTCAGTGTGTTAAATGTTCTGGTCAGCATGCTACGGCAGATTGTAAGAAATCCATAGATACTCCACCAACTTGTTTCCTCTGCGGTGCCAACCATACTGCGAACTACAAAGGGTGTCCTTCCTACCAAGAGATGTACAAAAAGACGTTTCCTACACCTAGAATAAGGAAAACTGTAAATATTCAATCTAATCTCGAAACCAACCCACCGGTAAACATTCAACGTTACGCCGACCAATCTATGTCTTACGCACAAGCCGTAAATAAAAATATACAAATATCAGATACTTCAAATCCGCAACCTTCAAATAACGTAAACAATAATAACAGTTCAGGTCTTACAGATTGTATAAGTAGACTAGAAAAACTTATCGAAAAACAAAGTGAACTAATAAATAAACAAATCGAACAATCAAACAATCTCATTTCATTATTAACGGTAATAGTAAGTAAGCTGTCGTGTACTAATAAATAATGAGAACATTACGCATTGCTCTTTGGAACGCTAATGGCCTAATGAAACATAAATTGGAGCTGGAAGCATTTTTAAAATTATATGACATAAAAATTATATTAATATCAGAGACACACTTTACGGTTAAAAATTATTTTAAAATCTTCGGTTATAAGGTGTACTCCACGAATCATCCAAGTGGAAGGGCACATGGTGGTACTGCGATTTTAGTTAAGTCTAACATAAGACATTACGAGCTTGCGCCATATAAACAAGATCATCTTCAGGCAACAAGTGTCATGATATGCAACTGGCATTGCCCAATAGCTATCTCAGCAGTGTACAGTCCTCCTAGACACACTATCAAAAAAGAAGATTTTGATAATTTCTTCGAATGTCTAGGCTCTAGATTCTTAGCCGGAGGTGACTTTAATGCCAAACATAACATCTGGGGTAGTAGAATTATAACACCAAAAGGTAGAGCACTCTCAAAAAGTATCGAAACTAATAGATTATCTTGCATTAGTTCAGGTGAGCTTACCTACTGGCTAACTGATGTAAATAAAATCCCTGACTTGCTTGATTTTTTTATCGCTAAAAATTTATCTCCTCGATATATACAGGTCTGCTCTTCATTTGACCTTTCTTCCGATCACACTCTAATCATAGCAACAATAAATACAACTATTATCGACAAAAAGCCACCAATCTCCTTATACAATAGACTAACAAATTGGGATTTCTTCCGGGAAACATTCAATAATACTGTTGATACCACTTTACCATTGAAAACAACTGATGATGTGGACCACGCAGTAAACCATTTAACGCACAACATAATAAATGCAGTTCGAGCCTCTACACCTTCTTTGTAGTATATTTCTGGTCATGACTATCCTGCATATATTTTAAATAAAATTGTAAAAAAACGTAAGTTTCGTAGAAATTGGCACAATAGTAGATCTCCTGAAGATAAACGTAAACTTAATAAAGCTACCAAAGTGTTAAAAAAAATACTGCAGAACTTTAAAAATGAAGGTCTTCAAAGTTACCTTCAGAACTTAACTCCTACTGCAGACTCTAACTATTCACTTTGGAAAGCAACAAGGCGTTTTACTCGCCCAATTCAAGACATTCCACCTATCCGTCAGTCCCAGGGTGAATGGGCAAGAAAACCAATAGATAAAGCCAATCTCTTCGCCTCCTACCTGGCAGATGTATTCAAACCATCTTCACCTTCAGTACCTGCAGAAGATGAAGACGTCTGGACATTTATGCACTCACCTTTCCAATTATCTCCACAAATAAAACCGTTTACCTCAATGGAAGTCAAAGCAACAATTGCATCACACGTTAATCCGAAAAAAGCACCTGGCCTCGACTTAATCAACGGAAAGATGATCAAAGAATTATCAAAAAAAGGAATAGCGTATATTACCTCACTATTCAACGCCATTTTACGCCTAGGCTACTATCCTACTTCATGGAAAGTAGCAGTGATTACACTCATTCACAAGCCAGGTAAACCACCTCATGACGTTACGTCATACCGACCAATCAGTCTCTTATCCTCTTTGTCTAAGATGTTTGAAAAAATGTTCACTAACCGCCTACTAAATGTCTTGGATGTCCCTACTCTTCCTGACCATCAGTTCGGGTTTCGGAAATACCATTCAACAATTGAACAGGTCCATAGAATAACTCGTCAACTATCGCAAGATCTTGAAAAGAAAAAATACTGCTCCGCAGTATTCGTGGACATAAGGCAAGCTTTCGACAAAGTCTGGCACACCGGACTACTTTATAAGCTTAAGAAAATATTTCCATATCCTTTTTTCCTGATCCTTAAATCCTACCTTACAGATAGAAAATTCATGGTTAAATATTAAAACCAATTCACTTCAGCTTATCCAATCTTGTCCGGTGTTCCACAAGGCAGCGTACTTGGGCCCATACTGTACACAATTTACACGGCAGATCTACCTACCTCAGAAGGGATAACTACTGCTACATTTGCAGACGATACAACTTTGCTAGCATCTGAGAGGGATCCACAAAACGCGACTGATATTCTCCAACGTCATCTGCACTCACTAGAAAAATGGTGTCAGAAATGGCGAATCAATATTAACGAAAGTAAATCAGCTCATATAACCTTCACATTGCGCAGAGGCACGTGTCCCCCTGTGGTCATCAATGGGGTAAATATTCCTATTAGAAACTCGATCAAATATTTAGGTATTATCCTAGACAAAAGGCTGACATGGAAGCAACATATACAAACCAAAGTAAAACACCTCAAAGAACGAGTAAGAAAAATTTATTGGCTTTTTGGTAGATCGTCTAAGTTAGAATTAGAAAAAAAGCTCGCTATCTATAAAGCTATTCTAAAACCCATATGGACTTACGGAAT